>CALYLW010000074.1:32500-243266 GCA_944989445.1 Ampullaceana balthica | reverse complement strand
CTTTGGGGCTCGGAAAGATCCTGTAGACTTCAGCCAATGTGAGAACCTTTGTTATTATTCCCCAACAATAAAAAAAACACGTTTATAATTAGTTTACCAGTTTATATAGAGACGCCCGCCCCAATGCAATCAAACATGACAAATAAACAATGAAATTGAAAAGGGAGGTAATAATTGCAAGGGGAAAGAAAAATAAACATAATCCCCCTTTCTATTTTATTTATCTTCCAGTCGCAAAGGAGCGATCACTTCGAGTGTTTATATAACGAGACGAAATAATACGCAAGGGAGATGTCAACAAATAATGATTGGATTTAGGCTTGTCGTCATGGTGGCAGTGGTCGTTGGGTGGCAGGGTAGATGTGAAGGTGGGTGGTGTTAAGGGTGGGGTGGGGTGGCAGGAACACCCACGGTGTAATAGACGAGATGGGAAGGGGAGAGGGTTATAGGAACAAATAAAAAATTTTTTCGCTAGGCTAGTGTATGGGGGGAAAGGGCTGCAACCAAACCCTGTCATAAAGTGTACAAAAATGGTGTAGATATTCACCTGATGTAAAGATACACCTGATGTACACATACACACCTGATGTACACATACACCTGATGCACACCTGATGTACACATACACTTGATGGACCCATACACCTGATGTACATATACACCTGATGGGCACATATACACCTGATGTACACATACACCTGATGTACTCATATGTTACAAGTAGCTGTATTTACGCCAAATGATCCGCGTTGTCTTGTATCACGTGGTGTGCCAACAAATCATCGGTGGAACTATTTTAACACTGATGTCGGTAACATTGTTACTGGACTAGTGATATAACGGTGTCCTACAGAGTAGACATTGGTAGTGAAGAAGCTCGCTGTACGGTATAAGTCACGTCTCTCCTTCTGTCCAGTACTGTCAAGTACAGACAGTAAGTTAGTGACAGTAGACATACAGTAAGTGACAGCAAGCATTCAGTTAGTGACAGCAAACATTCAGTTAGTGACAGCAGTTCCAACTATATATTGGGACATTGGCGGAACAAGCCCCTTGTAATATTCTTTGTCCACCGAGACGGTCCAGACTGGACCATAATGTTCAATGGGTTTTTTTTTGGGGGGGGGCAGTAAGGAGTGTGACCAATCAATAACACGGGGGATTAACTCTGGCTTGACTCTGGCTGGACAGACGTGGAGGAGTGGACACTGTAAGGAGGAGGTCAACTCTTTTTTTCCTTCCTCTTTGCGGGAGGATGTTGATTGACAGAGAGAAAGAGAGAGAGAAAGAGATGTTAAAGAAGCGACATGAACTATGCTTGCCCTCGATTTGTCCTCGGGGATCTCTAATGTAACGCATCATGCTAATGACAGATGTAATGTTTGAGGCAATGCTTGCGAAATCAAGGGGGGTGCCTCCAAGATTTACGTTGTTATGATTTGTTAGTGTAAAGTAGTAGAGACGATTCGCCTGAGAGAGAGAGAGAGAGAGAGAGAGGTGGGGTGAGAGAGAAGGGGGAGAGAGAGGGGGCGAGAGAGAAGGGGGAGAGACACACAAAAAGAGACAAAAGTGAGGGGCGAGTGAGAGGCAGAGAGAGAGAGAGAGAGAGGGATTGAGAGAAAGACGGAGAAAGAGATATGGTGAGAGACAGAGAAAGAAAGAAAGAGAGAAGAGACGAGAAGAGGGCGACGTGGAGCAGAGAGAGATGAGTGGGGCGAGAGATGAGTGAGAGGCAGAGAGAGATTGAGTGAGAGGCAGAGAGAGATTGAGTGAGAGGCAGAGAGAGATTGAGCGAGAGGCAGAGACGGAGAAAGATATGGGGATGAGAAAAAGAAAGAGAGATTGAAAGAGAGATTGAAAGAGGGAAGTGAGAGGGGAGAAAGGAAAGGGGGAGAGACAGGGAGAGAAGGGGAGAGACAGAGAAGGACGAGTTATCAAGAACAAACCAGCTAGTCTCAAACAAGCTCATGCGTCACGTCCACTACACACTCGATTACCAGTCAACAAACCATCGAGACCCACTCGAAGGTAGCCTCCCCCACCCACCGCCCCGCCCCCCACTCGATAACTGACCCCTTCACGGGACCTCTAAATACCTGGGCCTGGGACCGAACTCGAGAACGCACACTCTCAGCCCCCGCGGGCCGAATTCCGGGCCATCTCCTTGGGGACAGATACTCTCCTAGGTGCATAACGCGAGGTTCCGATTATCATGTTCTAATCTCTCTCGCTGTTTGGTTTATCTTGTAATTTTATGGATGGAGGCATGTGTCATTTTTGCTCTGATCATTGATGCGTGGTGCGAGATGCGTGCAGTCCTCTTACAACAGGATGTTTTTATAGTTATTAAGTCATCGCTGATAAGCACAAAAATTTGCATGTGTATGTCAACGATGACACTAAGATAGTCATCTGAACACGCCGTTAGTTATTAGATTTATCGACTTACAGAGTTTTTGTGTTGTTTTTTTGTTTTGTTTTTTGTTTTGGATTCGCAGTAGCAGTAGGATACTACTTGAGTACGATACAATCTGAGTATTTAACTATTTGAGTACGGCACAACATTAGAACGATAATTTTTTGATAAGGACGACAATTAAATAGGAAACCATTTTTACTCACACGACACTCAAACATTTATCTCGCACAACGCTTACACCCAACGCCAGCTTTGTTGCCACAAATCACCTGCCTGAATCAACAGCTTGCACTGAGCTGGTGTGAATGTGCAGATGCGACGTGTAAACACTGGTAGTGACTGATTACCTAAACGATGTCACTTTAACCCGGTGACCCCCCATTGTTATGGTAGCACTAATTACGGTGTTTCTGGTATACAGGGTGACCTGGGCGTTAGTATGTCCCAGACATTGGACGGAAAGGGGGGGGTGGCACGAGATATTTTACAACCACACACAACCACGACCACACACCGCCACAACCCACATACCACCACCAATGTTCCCTTTAAGCTGCGCGGCCGCGCAGAATCTAACCAACGCCGCGCAGCAGTTTAGTATATCGAGCAGCAAATTTTGTAAAATAAGGCACAAAAAATTAAATGATGTTCAACTTGCACACGACTTTTTTTTACTTTGCACATGGACCAACAAACTTTAGAGGGAACATTGACCACCACACCCCCCCCCCACATCGCCACAAACACACACAATTCACAACCACACAATCACCACCAAGTTAATGATTGTACTAATAATAATAGTTATAATAATATTAATAACTGACCTTAAGCGAACCATTGACAAATGTTCGATAGTTAGCCAATAAAATATCTAGCACTGGCTAAAATACATTTCCCATATCTGCAACACTCCAAGCGACGGTTCATAACGACATGAAACTAAATCACTTGAACATCAACCAAAATAACAAAAATGTTGGACTATTGGGTTGACCATGTGTTCCTCCTGTCTAAGATGGTGGGCAGGAACAGGGTCATGAGGTCATTGGTTTCACCAACAACTTCGCCTCCCCCTCCCCCCCCCCACGTCAAGGGAGTTAAGCTGTGTACTGGCCGGAGCTAATTTTATATTCCAGGCTGAATGGACGACTCAACGCAATTTCGTTTCTAAGTTGAACAAGGTTCAGTGGAAGGGCGGGGGGGAGAGTCTGGGGGAGAGATGGAAACACTGAGATTTACGGACAAGGGAGAAGTGAGATACGGGAGAAGTGAGATACGGGAGAAGTGAGATACGGGAGAAGTGAGATACGGGAGAAGTGAGATACGGGAGAAGTGAGATACGGGAGAAGGGAGATACGGGAGAAGTGAGATACGGGAGAAGTGAGATACGGGAGAAGTGAGATACGGGAGAAGTGAGATACGGGAGAAGTGAGATACGGGAGAAGTGAGATACGGGAGAAGGCTTCTAAATTTAATTTAAAAATTAAAAAAAGCAAGGCATCAAGTACCCATGATATGTTTAAGGTGAGAACTGCTGCATTGGGTTTAAGCTAAAGATGGAGGCTTGGGGGAGACGGAAGACATGAGATCAAATGTGGGGGGGGGGCGGTCGGGAGGAATGATGTGTGTGTGTGGGGGGGGGGCATTGAAACTGAAAGAGTTTTGACTTCTGCTTAATACGCAGTGAGTGAGTGGGGTCTTTGGAGTTGATCGGCTCAAATCGAGTTTTAACCAACTGCAGAGGTCACAACGTATGTGGCCTTCACTGGTTCAACCAACTCGTGGTGATGTCTCGTGATAACGCACCGACCAGCCCTGCACATCAGCTTAACATCTCACCATCAGGCACGCCGATGTAACCACATTATCCTATCGGTTGAATGCGCCCTGAAATGTCCCATTTGTTAGCTAACATTACCCACAAAAAATATAAAAAATAACAAGGTTTTTAATTAAAAAAAATTCTTTTCACTTCATTCATCGAAACGTCGAGAGGCTTTTTAAAAAAAACGATAAGACAGGAAGTGAGTAAACGGACGTGACGTATGAACGTCGCCTGTCCAATGGAATACTTCAAAATAAGCATGCATCAGAGCTCTTTGACGAGTGATGTTAAAAAAGAAATTAAGAGATCCCAAAAATAGCGTCATTGCTAACGATGTAAATTATGGTTGTTGGAAGGAAAGGAAAGAGAGAGATTCAATGCCTCGATTCGTGAAAAGCACTCGTGTTGAGCTCCTGGACGAATCGAGGCGAAGGCGAACATTACAATGTGCTCATCAAGACTTGCAAATGTTGGATTAGAAAATGTTTTAAATACACTGAAAACGGAGACGCCGATGGACAGACGGACGCAAGCACGCTATAATTTTTTTATTTTTTTTAAACGCCAAAGCCCTCTGGTAGAGGAGCCGTTGCCACTTAAATGTAGAACTGGAGAGGCCGGCGACGCCCACGGGGGTTACTTTTTGAGAACGAGAGAAAGATGGCATCATGGGTGTTGGGCACACGTCGCAGGCTGTGATTGGTAATGACGTTACGGAGAAGACGTCGTACCGGGCCGGGGGAGGGGAAAGGCGGTGGGCTACTACCAGTGCAAAAGAGACCGAAGATGCACCAACGATATGTGAACGAGAGGACCTCGAGGGCTGTTCCCATCACGATCTAGTACCGCTTGCTGTTGTTTGGAAATTCAACATAAGGCCGACTGATGTCTGCCGACTGATGTCCGCCGACTGATGTCCGCCGACTGATGTCCGCCGACTGATGTCCGCCGACTGATGTCTGCCGACTCATGTCTGCCGACTGATGTCTAGTGATGTCGGCCTTTTACAAAACTCGGATGAAATACAGACTGTTTTTAATCGCGATAAACTAAATCTTGTTCTGTTATTAAACCGCACGCACCCATTTTTTAAATTTTACTTTTATTTCATATTATTAAAGGCTAACGGACAAAGTCATACACACATGTAAGGCTTTATGTATAGCCCACGCAACCATCCGGCCGTGTCCCATTCATCCTTCATTATCCAACAAAATGTACCACGAAGGAGGGGGGGGGACGGGACGGTACAGAACTTTCCATGTCATGAATATGTCTAATGAGCAGGCTATTCACGGGGAACGATCATTCCAATGAGTTAAGGCCCTTTCTCTTTTTTTCTTCTTCTTCTTCTTTTCTTTCCCCCCTTCGGAATAATCTCGGAAAGGTCCTTCAGCTTTGCACCTCGTTAAAATCGCGTGCAATCAAGATGCCATTTAGGAAACATTAGCTTCCGCTCTAGTTTTCAAACCAGTCAAGGCGACCCCATCCCGGGTAATCCCACCCCCCCCCCACACACACCACACTTTGGATGGTGTAGATCAGCGGTTCTTATCCCGTCCTTCCGTACGCCGTATACCATTGTGAAAGGGCCAGGCGTGGGAGAGTTAGGGCAATCTTTACTGACGAGTAAAATTATGGGTTTGGGAGAATGTCCATTTATGGGATTGTGGGAATTTCCAAATTATGGGGTTTTAGAGAATGTCCATGTTATAGATATATGAGAATGTCCAAATTATGGATTTGTGAGAATCCTATATAATAAAAGGCAATGTTCTGTACGGCCATTGATAGCGATTGGTCCCTCAAACACATATGACTCCTACAGCCAATCATATTGAACACGTTTACGCGGACGTTCAAAACGAAGTTATTTTTGGTGCAGTATTTCTTCCAAGACTTTATTTTGAGTTATGCGCGTTGGGATTTATAGTCAAAAGCTCTGTTTTTACGATGTATTTATTTTAACTATAATAAATAGTATTTTTGACGTGATGCACATGTATGCCGGTCGAGACGGCTGTTGAAGGGGAGTTACAACATGCCACCGAACGGTGGCGGAACCTCCTTGGACGGGCTTTGTTGCTCGTATCCAAATAATGGGATTGTGAGAAGTTATATGGGCCAAAAATCAACAACATAAATATAGTTACAACTTTACAACTACACGAATATCAATGAAATAAATAGACAAATTCTGGAACACTTGATAGAATCTATGTTTACCGAAATAGTCGTGAGGGGGAGGGGGGTAATAAATATGCTGGATGTAATAATTATGCTGAGGTAATAATTATGCTGGGGTGTCACAAGGAATCGGCTTAGGGACAGTAGTTCTAGAGCCAGGGATGGGCTGTGTGGGGGTGGGGGTGTTAACATTTTTTTAGGAGAAAGGGGACAGCTCTTCGGGTCTTCCATTATTTGGGGGGGGGTAGTAGCTGGGGGTGGGGTACAACCGGCGAGACCCGGATGTAAACACTTGCCATCCAAGGTGCGGCTTGAAAGATTGCCGCCTTCCGACGGCCTGGCGAGTTTCTCTAATTCACGCTCTGTTGTTGACACCCGTAGATCACGAGTGTTCTAAAACTGATGAGTTCGGTCACGCATCTACTGTAAACTATTGATAACATCCGGGGGATGGGTGGGGGCGGTGGAAGGAAGGCTCCTGGTACAGAGAAAAAATATTCCAAATGATGTCATTGATAGTCAATTCTTTCTTTATCAAAGTTGTTCAAACAAGCAACATCGATCTACAGTAGAGTATTGTTTAGAACTAACATTGATCTACAGTAGAGTATTGTTTAGAACTTATTCTTATGTCTAGCACATTTAGAGGTGAATATGTTTGAGATTTCAGCAGTTCATCATCACGTGTTTCAATCATTAGGCACACACTGACTAAATTTAATGAAAGGTATGTCTATAAAAAAAGAGTTATTTTTAGTAGGAATGTACCGGATTTCGGCTCCGGCCCCCGAATGATCCGGCCATTTTTACAAATCCGGCTCCAGCAGAATTAAACTTCATAAATCCGGCCAAATCCGGCTGGCCGGTAGTGAATATCCGGAATCTCCGTCGGATTTTTTAAAATTTTGAATCCGGTACACCCCTAATTTTCACACACACATGACTAACTCAAAGTGTGAGGCTAGTGCACCCCCCGCGCCCATTTCTGGCTGCCTAGGTATCCGCCTCTGAAACGTATAAATTAAAAATTATCTTTGAGAGTACAATGACAATGCGCGCGACTCTGGGGCACAAAAAAAAAGGACAAGGCCTCCTCACTCGTGGATCTGCTATTGTTTATCCGTGGTACTGTGAGGGGTAAGAGGTCTCCACTGTTTACTAACACAACTCGAGCACCGAGGGAGGGCTGGCACGAGATGAGTAGCGTAGACAAACGCCGAGAGGAAGAAGGGGAATGGAGATGTTATCGCTCGCTCCTCGCCCCCCGGATCAACAAATGATGGACAAGATATCGGGAGTCTCGTCTGCTGGTCAGGCACCGGTCAAGCTTTTCCAGGTTGCCCCGGACTCAAAACAGATGGCATCATTTGTTGTACAGTTCACAAGCAAGATGTGTCCGTAGAGAGAGAAAGTATGGGGGGGGGCGGAGAGGGTATCCTTGCATCTGTTGAAGTGGAGGAGGGGGGTAGAAGGTGTTTACCAACATCCGGCATCCACCATCACCGACAACGCGGTTTGGATTTTGTTGGGACTAGTCTCCCCCTGGAGCCGCTAAGAGAATACCGTGGCACAGGCTGCTGACATTGCTGGTGTAACGGAAGACATAGCGACAAAGTCAATTCATTCAATGTTCCGGTTAACTTTCACAACTACACGTTTAATTCAGCAACAGGTGTGTGTGTGTGTCGCTTTGCGAAACACCTGCTGCATCGAGTGCGACTTATGTGCAAATATTCATCAGCTGTCTTCACCAAGACGTGCTAGTCCACTTGGGGGAAAGAGGGGGGGGTGGGGCTTCTGGTCAGTTGGCTATCGTGAAACACAGGACAGTGGTTCCGACGGGAACCGATTCCGCTGCTGGTACTGGTTGCACCAAATCTGGGTCACCCAGTTATTTAACGATCAACTTCTAACAGGCCCGGACAATACGAAGGATGAAAAGGGGGGGGGGTAATCAATTTCTGCCCCGCATCAATCGATGCCTGCCCCACCACCCCAATCAAACCACGTGATGTGGGATTATTACCAGGACTAAAACCCTTTACGTGTAACCAGGGTGTAGTTGGGTAACCTTATACACCTCATTTCTTGTTGTTGTTTTTTTTACTTTTAAGGTTTCATCGTTGCAATTAGTTTCATAATAAGATTTTGGCGACGTGCCGCAACAGCCAATGGGACCTTAAGAAGACGAACTTTCTGATAAAAGAAATTCCAAAAGGATTTTGTCAAGCGCCAACATTTTATACGAAGACAGTTAATGGACCTTCCACCAAAAACTCTACAGGAAATCTATCTCTAGAAATCAAACTGCTTGGTGGAACTACATTTTACATACTGTAATTGGTGCTTTTGAAAATCGATGTGATTTATTGTAATTGATGCCCGCTAAGCTGCCCCCATGTATATAACAGGTATGTAGACGCAGCCCTACGTTTCTACACGTATTTTTCACCTTTTTCTGCAGCTACTTTGTACCACTATTCTACAGCTATTTCGCCCCCCCCCTTTTTTTTTCTACAGCTATTTCGTCCCCATTTTTTGATAGCTATTTCTTCTCTATTTTCCACAGCTTGTTGTTGACAATTTTGAACAGCCATGTTGCTCCTACTCGTCCACCATATTACAAGCAATTTAACCACTTACGCTGCCTCACTTATGTATCAATTCCCCCCCTACGCCCCCGCCCCTGATTCCTTGTCAAATGATTGAGTTACAATTCTATATTCTATACTATAAAGTACTATAAACATTTCCTTAACACTGATATCCCTCTTAACCTCATCTCGGGAGTGAGGCAGACGACCATGTCTGTCCCTCGTCGCGCCCTTTCCTCCGACTCAACACAAAATAAAAGGGGGAAAAAGGTCTGCTTCTAATCCCTTGAAAACACAGAGGGAAAGAATAAAAAAAAAGTAAATCTCCGAATGCCTCGGTACAAGAAAACTGCGGTCATCAAATACCTAAGTATGCCAGGTTCACGGGGACAGGGGGGGGGGAGTCTTCATCATTGCTCAAGCCCTCGGGGCACTCTCGGCGGTAACCAGCAAGTCGATCAGAAAATTGACGAGTTCGGCTTAAAATAACATTATAATTTATCTCAATTTGTGACTTCTACATACCGTTGGGATAAACATGGCGTTCGAGGCGGGAAGGATAGCAGACGATGGGGAGAAAATGAGTGTAAAATTGGAAAGAAAGGAGGTAAACCTTCTTTCGCATTGCTGTCTTGAAAATCACAGTAATATTCAAGAAAATAAAACGCCTGAAATTGAATATTAGAAAAAACAACACAATTGTTTATTTTAGTTCAGATTTTAGTTAAGACAAACAATTTAACACCAAGGTGCATACACCTTAACATTAATAATAATAATGTTCATATTTTCATATCTACGTGTACTTTTAAAGCTACGTTCATTTTCGCTAGACATAAAAAGACGGATGATGGCACAAAATGAACCCATCATTTAGAAGATGTTAGTGACAAGTCGTTAGGGAGCAAGTCGATAGAGGATAGTTGCAAGAAGCTGAACTTAAGTAACTTGAACTTACAAAACGTGTTACAAACACGTGAGACAAGAATGAACCCAGCCGTGAGGCAGGTAGAGAAATGATATACCTAGGTACCACTGGACCACTGCATTGGTTATCTTATCTTATCTTATCTGTTACAGACGCTCCCTCTATACAGAAGATTAATGCGTCCTACGATATGGTTAGAGATCGCTCACAGCTATTTCTTGAAACTCTCTAACTAAAACGCCATTTTTTAAAGACTTAAAACACTGCTGAACTTTGAATGTTTGACGCAGACCTTTGTAGGTGGGGTGGGCGGGGAGTATTTCACTTCACTTCAAAGGAGAGCAAATAAAGTTTTAGTCATGTCCAAAAATCTCAACGCTGACCAAGTCACCACCGTCCATGGGTCACACGATCGTGGAGGGGGTGGGGGGGAGGTAAGGGTCCAGGTCCTACAAGAATGTTAAAAGCAGGGCGACACGGCGTGCAGTCACGGAAAGGGGGTAATGCTCTTAAATAGAAAATCAACAGGAACAAAACGGGGAGTTGGTGGCGGGTACTGCGCGTGTGTTTGTTTTAAAATACTTGGGAGGTAAAGGGAGGTGAGAGACGGTACAGAAGCAAGTGTGCAAGAGTTATGACCCCCCCCCCAACCAGCCCCATCCCCCAGGTGTCTCAGGCGGACACAACGCCTGACAAACACGAAAAGACTTTGATGGTGAGCCCCCAAAGAGACAGGCGGCACAACTCTTGGCTGCTGAGACAGTGGCTGACTTCTAGCAGACGACCCGTCGTGTGTCGCTAGATCATTGGTTCACTCGCGCCCCTCTCGGACATCAAACGTTCATCTTCTTCATCTTCAAGGCGGTGTCTACTAAGTTCTATTTGATTTTGTGGACCATCCCCCCCCCAACCCTGTGACTGTGTTGAGTAAATTGAAGGTTATTTCCCTTGCTAACCATATCACATTCCTTCACAGCCAAGAATGACGTATGCCGCTGAACACAAAATTTAGCTTCACAATTTTATTGACAGGAGTATCCATTATCAGAATTAATTACATGTATCTACGATTTTTTAAAAATAATTTTTAACGAAATTTTTTCAAGGGAGACAACGGGAAATAAAACAATGACAATTTGTTTATTATCATCAATTATACTATTTATTTTCAATAATGAATAAATACGTGTACTAGTTATAGATTATAATAGACAGTGCGTTTTTACTTATAATTTGAGAATGTAGTTATGTGCCACGCAATTAAACTAGTATTTGTGGGCCGTCCATAAAGTACGTCACGCTCCAGATGTAAGAAAGTGTGACAGTCTGTGACGGGGGGAAGGGTCCGGCCATGTGTGACGTCACGGTGTTTTATAATTAAGTTTAATTATTTTGTTAATAATAAAATACATTTTATTCGAAAGTGTGACGTAATTTAGGTGGGGGGTGGTCCGAGATTTATCACACGGGGGAGTTAAAATAGTCAAAAATAGCGTGACGTACTTTACGGACGGCCCCTTTAAGAAAGAATATTTAGGGGAACATTGCAAAAGTTACTTTCAGGTTTTCTTTAAAAACTAAGATTGATTTTTACTTAGATCACACCGCTAATTCATAAATGAACGCAGATGACAGATATTGAAAACAAAAGTATAAGGACTGCAAAGAAATGAATCTAACGACAGCTGATTGATAGGACGGCAGACGACAGGCTGGTCATGACTCTGGCCTGGTCGTCTGGGAGTGGAATTACACCTGACACGTAACTGATTGTGTTTGACACGGGGGCTGTCTTTGTCTCGTGTACGGATCCCGTCTGAGAGAAGATGAGAGAAAGAGCTGACGCCGTGCACGAGTCGTCAACACCAATTACACGGAAGAAACCGGAAGAGTCAGCATAACAAGTCTTTCTTATTTGGGTGACGCATTTTCCTTTAATAAAGATTAAATAGGAATAATTTTATATTTTAAACCAGGGGTCTGGAAACTTTTGTCTGAGAGAGCCATAAACATCACATATTTTGAAAAGTAATTCCGTAAGAGCCATATATTATGTTTAAAACTAAAAATTCAAGTAAATGTGATCATTTTGTGTAATTTCAACACTAAAAGTACAATTATTATGTCTCTGAATTCTTTTAAATAACATTGTTATGCTGTTTTTTTTTAATAAGCAATTAAGATGTACATCAAATGAGTCTGAATAAAAGTGTGTGTGTTTTTTTTATAAACGATTATTTGTCTGAGCGCCAGATGCAGCCATCAAAAGAGCCACATCTGGGTCGCGAGCCATGGTTTCCCGACCCCTGTTTTAAACTTTTTTAAAAAAAATTAACATACACAATAAAAATAACTAAGACCATGGGCACTTCCCATTTCCCCAAACATCGAAATACTCATATAACGATTAATATACTTATCCGTCCATCCCTGTGGCGCTTCAGCCCACGTACGGCCCAAGGGTGCCTCACCACCTCCTGCCACTACAGCCCATGTACGGCCTAAGGGTACCTCACCACCTCCTGCCACTACAGCCCATGTACGGCCCAAGGGTGCCTCGCCACCTCCTGCCACTAAAGCCCACGTACGACCCAAGCCTGCCTCACCACCTCCTGCCACTACAGTCCACGTAGGGCCCAAGGGTGCCTCGCCACCTCCTGCCACTACAGCCTCGTACGGCACAAGGGTGCCTCGCCACCTCCTGCCACTACAGCCCACGTAGGGCCCAAGGGTGCCTCGCCACCTCCTGCCACTACAGCCCACGTAGGACCCAAGCCTGCCTCACCACCTCCTGCCACTACAGCCCACGTACGACCCAAGCCTGCCTCACCACCTCCTGCCACTAAAGCCCACGTAGGGCCCAAGGGTGCCTCACCACCTCCTGCCACTACAGCCCACGTAGGGCCCAAGGGTGCCTCGCCACCTCCTGCCACTACAGCCCACGTAGGGCCCAAGGGTGCCTCACCACCTCCTGCCACTACAGCCCACGTACGGCCCAAGCCTGCCTCGCCACCTCCTGCCACTACAGCCCACGTACGACCCAAGGGTGCCTCACCACCTCCTGCCACTACAGTCCACGTACGGCCCAAGCCTGCCTCACCACCTCCTGCCACTACAGCCCACGTACGGCCCTAGGGTGCCTCACCACCTCCTGCCACTACAGCCCACGTACGACCCAAGCCTGCCTCACCACCTCCTGCCACTACAGTCCACGTACGGCCCAAGCCTGCCTCACCACCTCCTGCCACTACAGCCCACGTACGGCCATAGCCTGCCTCACCACCTCCTGCCACTACAGCCCATGTACGACCAAAGCCTGCCTCACCACCTCCTGCCACTCAATTCCTAATCAACGCTTTTTTCTCCCCAGCATTGGATGCCCAATTGCTGTAGATCTTTCTACTACATCATCTATCTTCGCCTAGATCTTCCCTTGAGCCCTTATCATGCCGCCTTATGACTATTAAAATTATATGATGTCCATGTGTTTGGGTTAGGGCTAACTCCACCCCTCTCCCCAATATAAAAATCAGCCCTAAATCACCCCCCCCCAGCGACCAATGTTCCCTTTAAGCTGCGCAGACATCTGACTGATGCCGCGCAGCAAATTTTGTAAAATATTGCACAAAAAATTGATGCTGTGCAACTTTGCACACTAGTTGTTTTACTTTGCACACGGACCAAGGAACCTTAGAGGGAACATTGCCCATGGCCCGACCACCCCTTCCCCACCCAAATCTCTCACATGTATCAGTAAACGACATAGGCTGGTTGGTGGCGGTCAATTAAAAAAAAACCAAACCGGAAGCAGGATATCTCCAGGGGGGAAAGTCTGTGGCTGTGTAGTTGAGGTCTCCAATTATCTCTCTTCACCAATCTGATGCCGGTAGTCTGGGATTTCCTACCACGATAGACCCCGAGCAGATTGCTAGTTTTTTGTTTTTTTTTAAACCAAATATTGTTTTCCCTGTGGGGTGAAAAGATTCGAGCGGGTGGGGGGAGGGGGGCAGTCTGTACTAACCAGCTGCGACCTTTGTTTATGGGCTCCGTAATCTATTAGTCTGTACTGCTGTCTGTTGCGTAACTTTGAAATGATGTGTATAAACTTGATGGTAATAGTCTAGGTAAGAGAGAAAAACAGCAGAATGGACAGATGGATGCCATTTCCGCTTTCAATTCGTTTGTCATGGTTGCCTAATTTAACTGGATAATTTAACATGGATTGGCTAATTTAGCATGGATCGGATAAGAAAACGTGGATCGGCAAATTTAACATTACTTGATGAGATACGGTGTGCTGACGTATTCAATTTGGATCCTCCTCTGATTGGAACAAACAGGAAGGCATCAAATGATGACGACTCTGTCATTTTGTTGAAGATGAAAAAGTTATTGTAAAAAAACAACAACAACAAACAATTATCTTCGCTTGTTTGCGTGTGCGTGTGGTGGTCAACATTGGGTATACACGCAGCTCTATCATCTAGCATTAACCATATAGCATCTTGTATTTAGCATCTAGCCTCTAGCATTTAGCATCTACCATTTACCGTCTAGCTTCTACCACATAGCCTCCAGCATTTAGCACGTAGATTCTAGCATCTAGTCTCTAGCCTTGCCTTGTGTTTCATGACCGAAGTGGGACCATTTTCATTTCACCACTTTCATTTATGAAGATAACACACTCACACTCGTGACAAGGATAATTACGATAATTCATACTAATGTCCAGATATGTCCTATTCTCGGGCATGATCAGTTATGTCCTAGTCCTATCAAAGATCAGTTATGTCCTAGTCCTATCAAAGATCAGTTATGTCCTAGTCCTATCAAAGATCAGTTATGTCCTAGTCCTATCAAAGATCAGTTATGTCCTAGTCCTATCAAAGATCAGTTATGTCCTAGTCCTATCAAAGATCAGTTATGTCCTAGTCCTATCAAAGATCAGTTATGTCCTAGTCCTATCAAAGATCAGTTATGTCCTAGTCCTATCAAAGATCAGTTATGTCCTAGTCCTATCAAAGATCAGTTATGTCCTAGTCATATCAAAGATCAGTTATGTCCTAGTCCTATCCCAGTCACAGACATTCAGATACCCTGTCCCCAAAACACATTAAAACAAATCTATTCGTTTCAATCTGCCGAGTTCTATTGTGGACCACCACCAACACTCGGCCTCCCTCGCCTTAATCTCGGCAACTCGCTAGTTAATCGAACTGACTCGGGAGTAAATTAACTACTATTGTCTAACGCTATCGATTGCAGGGTCGGGAAGGTAGGGGGAGAGTAAATACCAACGGTCGAAGGTCAGGGGTCACAGGTTAGAAAAATATTGACTTATCATGTGATTAGAAAAAAATTAAAGACAGGTGGATGAAGACGGGGGAGGGATCTAGCACGTGAAGGGGAGAAATGGTGGATTGTTGCAGGTTGGGTGGATTGTTGCAGGTTGGGTGGATTGTTACAGGTTGGGTGGATTGTTACAGGTTGGGTGGATTGTTGCTGGTTGGCTGGATTGTTGCAGGTTGGGTGGATTGTTGCTGGTTGGGTGGATTGTTGCAGGTTGGGTGGATTATTGCAGGTTGGGTGGATTGTTGCAGGTTGGGTGGATTGTTGCTGGTTGGGTGGATTGTTGCAGGTTGGGTGGATTATTGCAGGTTGGGTGGATTGTGGCAGGTTGGTGGATTGTGGCAGGTTGGGTGGATTGTTGCAGGCTGGGTGGATTATTGCAGGTTGGGTGGATTGTGGCAGGTTGGGTGGATTGTGGCAGGTTGGGTGGATTGTTGCAGGCTGGGTGGATTATTGCAGGTTATGAGGATGGTTGCAGGTTGCCCACGTGGTTGAGGATTGGGTGGATGGTTGCAGGTTGGGTGGATATTTCAATATTATTTTTTTGTTTTATTTACCGGAAGCTGCACATCACGTAAAAACAAGAATTTCATAAAGAAAATGTTTGTTCCGGCCACGAACGATTTAATTGTAATTTTTTAATTTTTTTTCTCCTTTATGGCGAAGGCGCGTGCCCCAACATAAACACTGTTCTTAAAGAGTGTTTAATGACGACATCGGTCAACACTGCGCATGCGTCCCGACGACCGTCCGTAAAAATATTTCTCCTGTTGTCTTTAAACAGCGATTGAATGGCCGCAACACTTAGACTGTTTGTCTGCATCGATTTGTTGGTGGGGGTGGGGGGGTCCTATGAATATGATGACTGTATCGAGGGGGTGGGGAGGGGCTGGGGACGTGCCTGGTAGAGATGGTGGTGGGGGAGGCAATCACTAAATTGGCAAACAAAGGGCATTGTCGTGGAGAGATCTGGAGGATACAGCCCCTAATGTCGCTTTAATTGACAAGGAAATACGAGTGGTGGAGTGGTGGGGGCGCCAAGGAATGAGAGGGAGGCCGAGGGTGGAGATGGGGGAGCCGAGGGTGGAGATGGGGGAGGCCGAGGGTGGAGATGGGGGAGGCCGAGGGTGGAGATGGGGGAGGCCGAGGGTGGAGATGGGGGAGGCCGAGGGTGGAGATGGGGGAGGCCGAGGGTGGAGATGGGGGAGGCCGAGGGTGAAGATGGGGGAGGCCGAGGGTGGAGATGGGGGAGGCCGAGGGTGGAGATGGGGGAGGCCGAGGGTGGAGATGGGGGAGGCCGAGGGTGGAGATGGGGGAGGCCGAGGGTGGAGATGGGGGAGGCCGAGGGTGGAGATGGGGGAGGCCGAGGGTGGAGATGGGGGAGGCCGAGGGTGGAGATGGGGGAGGCCGAGGGTGGAGATGGGGGAGGCCGAGGGTGGAGATGGGGGAGGCCGAGGGTGGAGATGGGGGAGGGAGGTGGATCATGGATCGAGCTTTACTGATGAGGAAAATTTGTGTTTTTTGTGTTTGATGAAACAAAGGATTTGGATAGTGGGTTCATTAAAGAAAAGAGATAATGTTAACCTAAGAATGTAAGTGTAAGCCTTCAATATTGCGTAGTTTGGGGCAGACAACAAGACTCTCCCAGTCTCAGATGCCAATGGACATCTTGGCGGAATATTGCCTATCACCACCGGACCCCCTACCCTAGCCCCCTGCCTGTTCACGTGACCGTCGTTGGAATGGGTTTTAAAGTCAATTTAAGACATCAAATCAACTGCTGCTAGAGTGGAATGTTTTGAATCCCAGAGTTGTCTTTTCTTTGGTGCCTTTAAATAAAATGGCCGTTTGTTTGTTTGCTTGGGGGTTTTGAAGACGGAGCCATCGATTGACGCATTACATGTGGTGGTGGTGGTGGTAAATGATTGTGGTGGTGGTGGAGGCGGTAAATGATTGATGACATGGCAGATCGATCAGGGGCGGAATGCGGGTACGGCGAGGTACGCCTCTGGGTATGCTCCCGGAACGTTAATCCAATCGTTAAACACGACGTAGGCTGTCGTACATTATGGCTAAGTTTGGCGTCTTTATGAACAGCAGGGTCGTAACGTTTGGCGCCTTTATAAACTGGGTCGTAAAGTTTGGCGTCTTTATAAATATGGTCGTAAAGTTTGGCGTCTTTATAAATATGGTCGTAAAGTTTGGCGTCTTTATAAATATGGTCGTAAAGTTTGGCGTCTTTATAAACGTTGTCGTATATTTTGGCGTCTGTATAAACAGGGCCGTAAATTTGGGCGTCTTTATGTTACAAACAGGGTCGTAAACTTAAGCGACTTGATAAAATTGGTCGTAAATTTTGGCGTCTTTATAAACAGGGTCGTATAGAGATAAAAGGTCGACTATGGAGAAAAACGGGTTGTCTATTTATTGACTCTGACTCCCACCAGAAATATGTATTGCAGCAATAACACGCATACTCAAGCTAATCCCATAATGAAGCTAAAACGGGGGAGGTGGTGATGATTTCAGAACAGCCTGTACATGTACTTTGATAAAAACCTGTCTTAAAATTTGACTCGTTCTTAGACGATTCCTCAGCGGTTCGTTTGAGACATATTGGCTCATACATTTTAATTGATTTTTTTTTCTTCTTCAAAAGTTACATTTCCTGACTTAAAAATACAGTTTCAAGAATATAATTTCAAGATGTCGCCGTCATCAGTACAAAGTAATGTTACGCCGGCCAGCTTGCTAATCGATAAATTTCCAGAAAACACATTGTCTTCGCCTCGCCATCAATTCCAGATTTTTCAACCGGATGCTGGCCCGGTGAAGGCCTTGTGAGGAGCTACACCAACCCGGCCTCCAACCTTGAGGAGCTACACCAACCCGGCCTCCAACCTTAGCCTCCTCCCCCTCCTCACAGTACTCGGACAAACTCACGATTTTTTTTTAAAGAGGCTTACTTTATCGTGCATAAAATAGTTGCCGCCCCTTGTCGTTGCTCGGGACAATTATACCATCGCATCACAAGATATTCAGTGACAACCCCCCCCCCACCACACACAAACACACAAATACATGTGATGTGCAATACTGACTAAATTAGTATTTTAACCCTATACTATACAACAGTCACTAAGCCTATGAAAAGCTGGACACAAGATGCCATTCATTCATCGATCTCGGGCTTGTGATTTCATAGTGAAAATGTTTTGGTTTTGTTCGTGCTTAGTGTGTGTGTTGGGGGGGGGTCTAAGCAAACTTTCGAATGATTTTTAAAATCGTTTTTAAATTGATATTTTTTGAATGGATTACGTGCCAGACATGTTTACATTTCACGTTAGGTACACGGTTCACGTTCGGTACACGGTTCACGTTTGGTACACGGTTCACGTTCGGTACACGGTTCACGTGGCGTTGGGTACACGGTTCACGTTGGGTACACGGTTCAGTGGGTACACGGTTCACGTTAGGTACACGGTTCACGTTTGGTACACGTTCACTTTTGGTACACGGTTCACGTTGGGTACACGGTTCACGTTAGGTACACGGTTCACGTTGGGTACACGGTTCACGTTAGGTACACGGTTCACGTTTGGTACACGGTCACTTTTGGTACACGGTTCACGTTGGGTACACGGTTCACGTTAGGTACACGGTTCACGTTTGGTACACGGTTCACGTGGACACAGAGCACAAATACCAGTTCGGTCACACCACAACCGCCCACCACCCCGGTTCTCCGGCGCAACACGCTCCACTGCGCGCTCTGGAAGAATAAAAGCCCTCGCATTCAGATGACGTAATGAGGCGATCCTCGAGATTCGATTGTTAGTCGTCACAAGTAATAGTACAAAAGGAGGAAAAGGGGGTCAGGATCTAAAGTACCAGGGTTCGAAAAGATCTGGGGGGTTCGATAAACCTGAAAGGGGTTCACATATTATTGACTACCAAAGAAACCCAATACTTGGGTCCATCCATAGCGTTTGGGGTTGTTAACTTATCAATTTAATAAAGCTGGAATAGTAAGAGGTTTTCATGACTTATGAATAAAATTAAGACATTATTTATCCATTTATTTATTTTTAAAAATATGTTTTTATGTAATTCCAGTATTAACAGTTAACTTTGGTGGCCCAAAACGTCATTCTAACGCGAACTCAAACAGATGACGTCATTCATTTCTGTGTAGTGTTAAATTAATCCCTTAAAAAATGTCCATACGCCTTTTTTTATTTGAATCATTTCAAAGTGTAAAGCTTACAATAATAAAGTCACTGCAGTCACTTAGTCAGTCCTGCCACGTCATCGAGGGTGCAATGCAGTCACAGAGATTCTCTTATGTAGCGGGATACAAGAGAAATTACGCCGCTCCAGGCGGAACTAAGCCTAGCTACGCCTACGGGTGGGTAGGGGGGATGGGTCGAGAACATTTGTGGCATTAAAAGGGGGGGGTGCGCGAAAAAGTCATGCGACGGCGCTGCACATGACTGCCACCAAAGAGGGGGGGGCGTCCCGAAGTTATCTACGGCACAGATAGCGTTACACTCGGTGTAGCCGCAAAACGCGAGTCCGAAACAACTGGGGTGTCTTAATAAACGACGTCTTAATCAACGGAACAAAGTAGAAGTACAGGACACCCCCTACCATACCATATCGTACCGCGCCTAAACCAGACCCCCAGAGGGGCCAGCGCTACGCCGTTAGGGTTTACGACCTACGATAAGATAACTGCCGTAAGGAAAAGGGCGGATGCGGCCCGAGCAGGCGCAATGCTCAAAAGTAAATCACGAGGGATATTTTGTCACATAAAACCGATGTTTTCGAGAGTAACGCGAGGGTTTGGTGTGGCTAATGTGCAGATGTTTATGGTAAGTGTCGGCCCGCGGGACATTAAAAATCGGTTGACTTATCTCTGCAGAGAATTCTAGAATGAGGGGGAGGGGGGAGAGAGAGAGGATAACCAATATGTACAAAAGGGAAATTTTGCAAGATGGTTTGTGTTTCGAATTAGAGTGGGACAGTGTGACGGGTGGCTAGAAATTTAGACAAAATAACAGAGAGAAACTTTACAGTTGAAGAAGTTGGCCCAAAACGGTATACTTTGACTTATACTAAGGTTGTTAACGGTTAGCTGAGGCGAGACAAAAATATATTACACGTTCTTGTTGGTTCTCAAAGAACGATCTTAACAACCTTAATGATAAATGGGAAGCATAGATGGACTAAGGAACTATTACCCCCACACATGTTTCTATTTCAACATTACTTTTATCTCCCTTCAAACAATAAATAAGGTGGTAGTAAATAAACACTCCTATCTACCTCTCTTTGTGTCTCCCGCTTCCCATCTATCTCTCCCTTGTACCCTCTCTCTCTCTTTCTCCTTTGTTCACTCTCTCTCTCCCACCTCTCTCTCTCTTTCTGTTCCCCATTCTTCTTTCTCTGTCTGTCTCCCCCTTCCCATCTCTCTCTCTGCCACCTCTCTCTCTCTCTGCCACCCTCTCTCTTTCCCACCCCCCCCTCTCTCTCTCTCACTCTTTCTGTCTCCCCCTTCCTCTCTCAGGTGTCAGGTATATAATACCCCCGCAATGAAATGATTTATTCCAACCACAGGACATTGGTAATGACCTCACGACTGACCTGGCTATAAACTGTAACAGTATCAAGAAACTCTGGTGTTAAGACACTAAGACAGGCGGGATATTAAACCTTTAAAAAACAACGAGTAGCCGTAATCTCGTGAAAGATGAATAGCGAGGGAACGACGAGAGAAAATTATTCATGACAAGTATTCAAACATCGAGTCAAATAGTTCACAAGAGATGTGTGTGTGTATGTGTGTGTGGGGGGTGTATGAGGAGGAGTGGGGGGGGGCTTCATAACTTGATACCTGGACTTCAGGTAGTTTGGTGAATGTTGGGAGATGGACGGTAGGACTAGAACACATAACAGTGACGAGAGAGTATCCATCATAAATGGACCTGACGGTAAGGTAGAGTTGATCCAGCTGGATAAATTATGGACGGGGGTTCGTCCGTCAAGTAAGGCTATGACAGATGGTGGGGTCATGTATGGTGGGTCTGGTATGACGGCTAGTGCCTTTCAAGTCTGAAATATATGGGCTCCAACCTCTACGAGTTTGAGATGTGATGAGGTTAAAAGATCGCTGTATAAGTTTGCTTAAAAATAAGTCCAAGGGCTTAAAGAGGTGAGACAAATGAGAAGTTGGCGCACTACTAAGCTGGATGTCGTGACGGATCTCGTAATTGTAGCGGTGGTGGTCGTAGTTGTGGTGGTCGTAGTTGTGGTGGTCTTAGTTGTGGTGGTAGTAGTTGTGGTGGTCTTAGTTGTGGTGGTCTAGTTGTGGTGGTAGTAGTTCTTCGTGTCGTAGTTGTGGTAGTAGTAGTTGTAGTAGTAGTAGTTCTGGTGGTCGTAGTTGTGGTAGTAGTAGTTGTAGTAGTAGTAGTTCTGGTGGTCGTAGTTGTGGTAATAGTAGTTGTGGTGGTCTTAGTTGTGGTGGTAGTACTTGTGGTAGTCGTAGTTGTGGTAGTAGTAGTTCTGGTGGTCTTAGTTGTGGTGGTCTTAGTTGTGGTGGTAGTAGTTCTGGTGGTCGTAGTTGTGGTAGTAGTAGTAGTAGTAGTAGTAGTAGTTGTGGTAGTCGTAGTTGTGGTAGTAGTAGTTGTGGTGGGGAGGGAGTGGTTGTTATAGAAGATACATCAACATGATATGCGATCACATCCATCGAAAGCAAATAACAAATAATAGTACAGTAGCTTGGAACGGAAAAAAGATGGACTCTTCATATCTTACAGGTGGTATTTTCAAACACTGGGTATGGAATAACGCCTTCTTTTAAAACCAATAGTTAATTTTCTCATTAATCTATCTACAAACATTCAACTTAAACTCCAAACAAGTAGACGGATAATTTAAATTAATGGTCCGTTGATAAAATTTTAATTGGATTTTATGATATGATAGTGTGTGGTTGATTAGTAAATAAATTTGTGGAATGAGGAACAGGAAACTAATGGCCACAAAGCTGCAGGTAAGGTCAAGGACTAAATTAGTGTTTTTGGGTGTGGGTCAAGGGAGTTGTTTTAACTTAAGAAAGGGGAGGGGGTGGCGATGGGGTATACACAGACGACATTCAAGCAGCCGTTGAACACACAGATTTCTGGTCTCGTGTACTTACATTGGATTGGTAGTGTTCCAAAAGACAGGCGGCAGTATCCGGCCACTGTCCACGTACGAGAGAGCTGTGGGCAGCAGCAGCAGCAGGTAGTGCACTGCCCAGCCCATCCTCCAGGTGAGCACAGAACACGTGTAACCGATCTCAACCATAACGCAGCTCCGCCCCTGCTCGTGAGAGGGGGCCACCTCAAAGGAAATCGAGTTGATTCGACACTTAATACTACACACAGACGTCACGCGATGATAAGTGAATAGGAAAAAAAAATTAACTCAAAACTAAAAAAACAACTGATGAATGAACGTATCGTGGTGTAAGTGTAAGCTGGCGAGGTCAGCAGCTGACGTGTAATTAATTACATGGCTGTGTCGGAATTTTTACACTTTAATAACTTTAGTATGCTGTACGTTGAGATTAAATTTGTTTATCAAGCCGATCGAATAAAAACGTTAAAATGTGATGAAAACATGAATGTACCCTGTCTGTCACAGCCTTTTATTTAATTTTAATTTTAACATCTGGAAAAAAATAACGAATAAATGAATAATTTATTTTCTGACCATATAAAAGTCATGATTTTTTTTTAACACAACAAATTTTTTAACTTCAAATGGTCGGATATCGTTTGAAAATGAATCAATCGCAATGACTAAATCCAACACTGGTAATAATAATCCATAAGAAGTAGAAGTAATTATATCCAAATCCACTGAACCTGAAGCCACACATCGAATCAATTATTATAATTTATAAAAATAATCAATGCAGAAGTATAAGTAAAGCATCATTATTGTTATTACGAGAAAATTATACCAAAAAGAAACAATCAAACTACTTATTTATCAATAATAATAATAATCCATTCATAAGTTTTAGAAGTAATATCCAAATCCACTGTCGCAAAAAATCGAATCAATAACATTATAATAATTAATTAATACCATCATTATTATGACAATAATAATGATGGTAAATGTTTTAAAAAGTAAAATTATTAACCGATTTTTATTTCACCTAAACGTAGTAATGACCAGAAAGCGTATAGTATGGCTACTATATAACTTAAAATAAGATAATAATAATAGCTGACTATTGACAATCGGTTTACCCAAACAATCTTCTTTCGAACGAAAATCGGAGGGCGAGAGCGTGAATAAACAGCCCGCACACACCACGGCAGATGACAAGCGAAGAGAGTAAGGAACTCCAACAACCATCACCACTCACTGCGCTGTTCACAACATCAACAACAGCGACATCAACAAAACAATGTTACTGTATAATCCAGGTAGCGAAATAATAAAAACACATCCACAACGAAACGACACAGCACCGCTAGTGAGTTTATTAGAATGCTAATACTACACACTGATTTCTTGGGCAGCGAAACTATCCAGCACGGGAGGAGGCGGGGGGAGGAGGGTGGCTTGTTGTGGTATTTTGTGTCTACTACGACAAGACTCCACCCTACTAGGCAGGTGAACAGAACCACACGGTGAGGTGGGTTTTTTTATTTTTTTTTCTTTCAAATTCTCTTCTCTTCACCCCCCACTCACAGTCCGCTCCGAGAGACACCGCTATTTGATTCGAGCAAGCCGCTAGCAAGTCTACAACAGTCCACAGCAGACGATAGACCGACCAACATCAGTGCCCGCTCTCTCACTCTCGTCGCTCGCCCGCCCTTGCCTCACGGTGGCTGGCTGCTGATGATGCTGGCACTGTCTGTCCTTCCCTCAACACTGGTTACTTCTCTCAGCCCTTCTCAAAACCAGGCGAGTTATTTTTATTTTAGTTTTTCTTCGTTGTGTTTTTTTTTCTACGGCAGAGGCATGGGTTAAAAATAGAAACCGGCTCTTCGGATCACGTGGTGACAACAATGGAGGGGAGGGAGGGCAGAGAGAGAGAGAGAGAGAGAGAAGTTACCCTCCCTCCCCGTCCTTCCCCTGTGATCGCGAGTTAGCTGGCGCGAAATTACGAGGGCTCGAGGGTCTGACTTCTGCGTTGTCCACGGGCTAGCAACAATGAATATAACACTGAATTAGGGCGAATAGCTGAATGACACATTGTCCGAATGACACGTTTGCGGAATGACACATTGGCTTAGTTGAAAAACACATTGGCTAAATTACAAGTTAGCTGAATGACACGTTAATCGAATGACACATTGGCTAAATGGCACATTGGTTTGGCTGAATGACACATTGGCTTGGCTGAATGACACACTGGCTTAATGACTCCCACACTCGTGGACACGTAGTTAAGTATGTGACATTCACAAACACAGAATTTACACTCATCTCCAGGTCTGATTGTCATGTGTCCCCAATCATCTCCAGGTCTGATTGTCATGTGTCCCCAATCATCTCCAGGTCTGATTGTCATGTGTCCCCAATCATCTCCAGGTCTGATTGTCATGTGTCCCCAATCATCTCAAGGTCTGATTGTCATGTGTCCCCAATCATCTCCAGGTCTGATTGTCATGTGTCCCCAATCATCTCCAGGTCTGATTGTCATGTGTCCCCAATCATCTCCAGGTCTGATTGTCATGTGTCGCCAATCATCTCCAGGTCTGATTGTCATGTGTCCCCAATCATCTCCAGGTCTGATTGTCATGTGTCCCCAATCATCTCCAGGTCTGATTGTCATGTGTCGCCAATCATCTCTAGGTCTGATTGTCATGTGTCCCCAATCATCTCCAGGTCTGATTGTCATGTGTCCCCAATCATCTCCAGGTCTGATTGTCATGTGTCGCCAATCATCTCCAGGTCTGATTGTCATGTGTCCCCAATCATCTCCAGGTCTGATTGTCATGTGTCGCCAATCATCTCCAGGTCTGATTGTCATGTGTCGCCAATCATCTCCAGGTCTGATTGTCAAGTGTCCCCAATCATCTCCAGGTCTGATTGTCATGTGTCCCCAATCATCTCCAGGTCTGATTGTCATGTGTCCCCAATCATCTCCAGGTCTGATTGTCATGTGTCGCCAATCATCTCCAGGTCTGATTGTCATGTGTCGCCAATCATCTCCAGGTCTGATTGTCATGTGTCCCCAATCATCTCCAGGTCTGATTGTCATGTGTCGCCAGTCATCCTTTGGGTTACATCGCTATATTTTGGCGCGTTTTGTTCCCAAGAAGATGACTACATAACAGCAACGTTGAGTTTTCTCTCCACCCCCCCCCCTTTTCCTTCTACGTCCCCGCCACCTTTTTAACTTGGGTACTTGGGCCCATGATTGAAACAAAGCCCCGAATCACTCAGCCGTGAAACACGGTCCCTTTTATTGAATCTTATCACCGCTGTCGACCAGGAGGACGTTTCTCATCAGACATTACCAACGGGAGCTTAACGAGCAGGGAGTTCCATCTGCGGGTACTTTTGGTCATTAATGAACAATAGCGGCTATTTGGGGGAGAAGTCAATTACATGGAGATAAGAGATTGTGTTCCTCTTACGTGGAATGAAATGGTCAGTGAAGCGTAGCACGGCTTGTCAGCGGCGTGACGGGTCGAGGGCCGGGTGGTGGGGTTGCTTGGATGGAAGGCTTGGTGGCTGTGGGGGGGGGTGCAGGGGGTGGTCAAACCTTACTATGACCTTGTCATGTCATACATAAATAAGTACCCGGGGGGAAAGCTGGTAGATTTAAATAATAATTTCGGGCTTGGAGTATTTTCTATTCTATTCGGAAAGTAACGCCACTGAATACTAAGCGCTGCGCACATACTTTTTTGGCTAATGTAATATGAGACACTTGTTTCAAAAACTCAACAAATTTGATCAACTAAATATCAATCATGGAAAAGGCGAACCCACCAAGCGAGCAGCATTCGCTTTTTAAAAAAAAAGGAATACGAGTTTTTTATATATAAAAAAGTAACTTAAAACCAAGTATATAAGAGTAGGAGCTTCCCCCGAGGGCCAATTAGGCCTGATACAATAACATTACACAATTTAACGGTAGCATGTGAACAACTCTAGTGGTCAGCTCGTCCAAACAATTAGCCGGTCCCGGTCTATGGCCGGCCGTTATTTCATTTATCCTGGAACGTAAAAAGGGGGTTCCCTGTCTATTGTATTTCTGGTTCCCTGTCTAATGTAAGGCTGGTTCCCTGTTTATTGTAAGGCTGGTTCCATGTCTATTGCGTACCATTGATATAACTTGAACATCCCACAATTGATGGAGAATCACAAGACTACGATTGCATAGTTATCCCAAAAGCTAAGACCAGCCACGCAATTCCAGCCACCCAAAGCTAAGACCAGTCACGCAATTCCAGCCACCCAAAAGTAAGACCAGCCACGCAATTCCAGTCACTTAAAGCTAAGACCAGGCATACCATTTTAGCAATCCAAGGCTAAGACCAACCACACATTGCAGCCACTCAAAGCTAAGACCAGACATACCATTCTAGCAATCCAAGGCTAAGACCAACCACACATTGCAGCCACTTAAAGCTAAGACCAGGCATACCATTCCAGCAATCCAAGGGGAACACACGAACACTCACACGCACACTCACATGCAGTCCAGTATCTTATCTAGTCCACAATTCCACTCTTTACACAGCAAGAGATCACCGGGATCAAACGCTCGGACTGTCTAGTGGCCGGACACGCCCACGACAATGTCCAGTCTGTATCCAGGTCACGCGCCAGAAGGTCTCCTGGGATGCCTTGAACTCTGTGACTTCAAGGTTTGGACCAGACAAACCCCAAGGAGTGCACGGCAGCAGAAAGAAGAGTATCATTCTGTATAGGATTCAATGAAAGCGATGCCACCTGTTACTACGGACCTCTCCGGACAACTGAGAAAACAAAAGCTATATTGGATAGTGACAGTCGGGTTGTCCACTTGAGGCTGGTAAATTAAGGGGTTGTCATAGAGAGGTTTGTCAAGGGGGCTGTTAACGAGAAAGTTCAAAGTTCAATGCATGTTTATTGTATTTTTATTACATACATAACAGAAGGTGTCTTTTTTTCCCTCTTCTATTTCATCAAAATTTGACCAATTGACGCGGGCACTGTGGACAGTCGCCTGGCAGCAACCAATGTCCCCTCTTAAGTTCGTTGTTCCGTGTGAAAAGTATTAAAAAAAACAACTCGTGTGCAAATTTGCATGCACAGCATCCAATTTTTGTCCAATCTTTTACAAAATTTTATCAGCACGGTAATTCTAAACTGCTGCGCGGCGTCGATCAGATATGTTCACGGCTACGCACAGCGGAAAAAGAAACATTTGTCACAACCCAAGTACACCATCTAGTGGGAAGATGACGGAGGAAACCTTTACATTGTTTTATTTTGAGGGTTTTTAAAAAAAAATTAATTTAGATATAGAGTTCTATTCCCTCCCCCCCCCCTTTTTTTTCCCCACCTGTTTACTTTAGATATGCGTGAATTCGGTTGTACATTCATGAGATTCAGTTCAGGAATACGCATTTAGTTTCTTATTTTTCTTACACAAGATACGGAAATGGGGTGGGGTTGGGAGCACAGGAACATTAATTTGACCCATTCCTAACAATATTTCAACCTACAACGTCGCAGACTTTGACCACAACCCCCCCCCTTTTACACAAACCACGGCAGAGAGACCCCACCGCAGAGAAACCCACTGCAAGTAGTAGAAACAGCATAATTATACTAAAGTAAAAAAAAATAATAATAAAATTAAAATAAAAGCAACACCATTTTTAATCCAACGTCCTTAAGAGCACTCGGGCCATTGTGGGGTTTTTTATCCCTCGAAACGTCCTCGCGCTGAAGTCGCAATGAAAGCGGTCACAAACATCTCGGCAACGCTTGGCTAAACTGGCTAATAAGGGGACATTTCTTTTTTCTTTTTCCCCCTTTTTTTTCTTTCTTTTCACCGGTATTCAGCGCTAAGGAAATATCAATACGTTGTAGGCAGGGGCGTGTTTGCTTTTGTTTTTGTGAATGGCAACGAGGGTCACACGGTATTTTGGGTACATAATGTCCATAGGCTAATTTACTCTTAATTTATTCAGACAACTATATAAAGGACGCCAAATTTATTTCGTGTATTTGCTGTGTTATAATGAACGTATCTCCCAATATTTCCTCCTGATTTCACGTATATATATATATATCGCCGCATACGTGCCAGTGTCCACAAGCCAACAGTAACACAGTAACTCAGTAACAGAGTAACATTGTAAAGAGGTGTGTATTAAGGGTTTGAGGTTGGGGGTGGGGGCGCGCTTATTTGAAGTCTGAGGTTTTTAAGAAAAAAAAGATGGCGGGGTAACTCTAAAGTTTAAAAAAAAACAATAACAATTTATGAATACTATAAGAAAAGATAAGGCATAAATACATTTGTAAAGTAAAAGATAAAATTGCAAGTAATTTAGGTTACCGCTGCAGACCGGACTAAACAACGCATGTGAAAACAAGGATTCTCAAGCGTGTCATATGTTTAAAATTATTATTATTTAGAAATAAGAGTCTATAATCGAATTGGAACACCTTTATCAACTATTCATATAACAGCTGAATCAAAAACATTTTTATAAACATCAATAATAATCATAATAATCATAAACAATAATGTAGGATTTAAGTGACATTTAAAAATATGGTATATTAAAAACGCGTGCAAACGGGTATTAATACGCAATAAATACTTTATTAAAATTAATTTACCAATTACGTTGACTTTTAAATAAAAAATCTATTTGTAGCATAACTCGTCTAAGCGAAATATTGTTTTGGATGTAGATCTACGCCTTCTCTTTCATGCGCGCGTTGAAAATAATTTATTTTTTTTAAAAACCGTTTCTCAGATGTGGTTAAGATCTTGTAATACCTTAACTATGACAGGATTCTCGCTAATGGTTTAGGCGCCGGGTTTCTCGCCACAAGGTGACTCATTGGCGGAAAGAAAGAAAAAAAAAGATGAAAATTGATTTTCTTTGTTAAAAAAAAACCAAAAAAACAAAACAAAAAAACTACACTTATTGTCTTTAAAGCCTCATGCCCTCGACAACACGACACGCCCTCGACACACGGCTCGGATTAGGACCCCTCACGAATGGCATTGTGTAACGACTTGTGAAGCAATCAGAGGAAAGGTAGCAAGTGATGATGGTTGGTTGTGTTTCAAAGACGGCAAGGGAGTCAACTCCTCCGACTCTAACCTTTCTACCACGTGACTGTCTTGTGTTGGGATGTGGGTTATTTATTGATTTAACAGGGGAACGAACGTTTACCTTATACACAATAGAATAGTGGTCAACCGGACATAAGGGTCAACGGGACTAATAAGAGTGGTCAACTGGACATTAAGGTCAATTGCCAATGTGAAGAGTGGTTAACTGGACACTATGATCAATTGCCAATGTGAAGAGTGGTTAACTTGACAAGGTCAATTTTCAATGTGAAGAGTGGTCAACTTGACAATGTCAATTTTCAATGTGAAGTTTGGTCAACTTGACATGTCAATTTTCAATGTGAAGTGTGGTCAACTTGACAAGGTCAATTGCCAATGTGAAGAGTGGTCAACTTGACAAGGTCAATTGCCAATGTGAAGAGTGGTCAACTTGACAAGGTCAATTGCCAATGTGAATAGTGGTAAACTGGACTTTGTACTCACCGAACGATGTTACCAGTAGCCTGTGCTAATGCAAGAGGTGAGACAGTAAGTTGAGACAGGTGTCTCTCAAAGTAAAAAAAAAGAAGCTTCATGCATCTACTGTTCGTCAAACTATTAGCAGCCGATATATTTTGTTAAGCTTATCTATTTTAAATTTTCTTTCAATTTAGAAAGAGTTTCGAGAGAAAAACAGTGTAAGTGAACCTTAAAAACAACCCTCGTAACTTACCTCGCGAAATGACTATATAAAGTATGATAAAACTTTACTGTTAAAACTTTCAGGAAATTAACTATAAACTTAAGCAAGACGCTCTCGCGATCATTGTGACTATTCAAACAAATGTAATAGTAATATACTCGAGATACTCAAGGTAATCAATTCCCAAACTTACCACAAATCACGTATCTTATAGAGTGAGTTCAACGAATGTGTGATGAGTCACATTGGCAGATGTGAATTTTACAACTGCCAACACAGCCTTACACAAGACACACACACACACACACATAGGGTTACATACAGACGACATACTTCCCTACAATAAAACTCATCCAAGACACACACACATAATAGGGGTACATACAGACGACATACCTCCCTACAAGAGACACACACACATAATAGGGGTACATACAGACGACATAACTCCCTACAAGAGACACACACACACACATAGGGGTACATACAGACATACCTCCCTACAATAAAACTCATCCCTGAGACAGTCAACATTCCCCCCCCCCACTCTCGTAACGTAAACTGTATACAGAAAGACGAGATGGATGGCCGAGGCTATGACGAGTTCCAATGAGCCCCACATTGGAGCGGCACCCGGGAGGATTTAGCGAAAAGCACGTTCTCGCCAAAACCACACGAGGCGTTATCGCACGGGGTAGATAACCTGACAGGGGGGGGGTAAACTCTGTACAGGTCTGAGGGGCGGTAACTTTGTGTAATCCTGGAATGTCAAATAGGGATTGTCGTCCGTTACGTCTGCCCCCAGTTAGGTCGTCTGCACGGTTAGAGGCCGTGTGGAGTTCGATAGACAACGAAACAACAGACACAAAAGCCTGGCCAATCTTACTGTGCATTTATTTGTAGAACACATACTTTTAGAAGGAAGAACTGGTGTCAGGACAAAGTATATAACGGAGAGAAACGGAGCAACAAATACATATATCAGTGTTCAACATTACGTCTTGTTTCTTTCTTCTTGGTGTGAACAAGTTGAGTTGATGAAAGATGTTTTTAAAAATTAATATTCTCAAAAAGGTGTTTTGAGATGGATGTTCTGAGAAGGGATGTTCTGAGAAGGATGTTCTGAGAAGGATGTTCTGAGAAGGATGTTCTGAGAAGGATGTTCTGAGAAGGATGTTCTGAGAAGAGTTCTGAAAAAAATGTGTTTTGGTTCAGAGAGTCCTTTAGTCACAAATCCTTATTCGTCTATTTCTAGTAGGAAAAAAATCCTTTTCCCATAATGCCATGCATTAAACGATCTACTTCCTACATCAAATTCCTGTCATGGACTCACAACATGTTTCGAACGGCTGCTCAGGGAACAACATGTGTTGAACGGCTGCTCAAGGAACAAGGCATTTCGAACGGCTGCTCAAGGAACAACGTGTGTTAAACGGCTGCTCAAGGACTTACACTAAAGGCGCTGGACTCCTGATGGGACGTATACGACCTTGACAATGGGGGGGCTTTGACAGAGCAGGAAGATGCTTGCAGGACTGCACTCAGCATGGAGTACGAACTTGTTACGGTTATTAGACAGGTGACAAAAGTTGTTAAGAAATAGATTTCATGCAACAATGTAGTTAAGAAATAGATTCCATGCAACAATGCTGTTAAGAAATACCGGTGCGCGCGTCGCAAGCTCTCACGTGATGGAGTCGCGAGTCTTCTCGTCGGCGCATGCGTGTGGTCTTGACAGGTAGAAATTTTCATGTTCGTTTGCGCAGACGAGATAATGCAGGTGACGTGATGTCATTACAGCTCTGCCGTGACCTCCATTATTCCTCCTATGTTTATTCGTTTGAAATCAAAAGTGTATGTGTGTGTGGGGGGGGGGTGTCATGAATGCATGTAAGTAAGACCCGTGTAGAGAGTTGCAGGACATTTCCTAGATAATCTCAAATCTCTCTTGTCCTATGATATTTTCAATGCAGTACGCTGGGGGAGAAGGGGGTGGGGGGACGATCAATTCAACTTCAGCTGATTCAGGTTGTATTCGTTCAAAGAGTTTAAATAGTTTTGACATTCAAATTTCAGCTTAACAGTTGCAAAGACAGATGACAAAAGTAGCCCGTAAGATGTCGACATTGGGGTGGGGGGGGGGACAAGTGAATGAATATACTTTTGCTCTTCTCTTAATGACCTAACCAAACCAAACAAATGACCAAACCAAACAAATGACAAAACCAAACAAATGACTAAACCAAACAAATGGCCGAACCAAACAAATGATCAAACCAAACAAATGACCAAAACAAACAAATGACAAAACCAAACAAATGACCAAACCAAACAAATGACCGAACCAAACAAATGATCAAACCAAACAAATGACCAAACCAAACAAATGACCAAACCAAACAAATGACCGAACCAAACAAATGATCAAACCAAACAAATGACCAAACCAAACAAATGACCAAACCAAACAAATGACCAAACCAAACAAATGACCAAACCAAACAAATGACTTGATATACATGAGTGAATCACGTTGATAAACGTAAACACCAACGTGGACTGTTAACACAGACACAACAAAGTTTTAACCGAGTTAATCCTAACCCTAACCCTAGCAAAGTAGTGAGAATACATTAGGTAATTAATTCTAACTTTGAAATACAGCACAAAGATAACATAATGCAACCCTCAGATAGACATAAGGATAAAAACACATGTCTTATTCAGTATCCAAGAACAAACACATACACATTCTCGTTCTTTCCTGTCTGGAATTCGGACGTGGTATGGGTTGCCCGAGGAAACCAGGAAAACGAACACTTTATCAACATTTAAAACTCTAATAAAAATGCAGACTATGCACAAAGCATGAATAAGCGTATGGCGCAATAATCTTCTGAGCGTCTGTAACCGATAAGATAGCAACAAAAACAAAACACAAAATACGTTAAAAAAACCGGATCCCGGTGACGCAGAGAAGAACAAAAACGTGTCAATAAATACAATGACTCATGGCAGAACAGTCCGCATGATTCGTCCTGTTGACCTTGTCATAATGTCAGCGTCCATCCGCCGTATCTCTGAGTCCGGTATTCCGCCATGAAGGCACGTACCCGTCACGTCACAGAGCAGACACCGACAGACAGACTTCGACAGAGTGGCGTCATACAAGAAATGGCGGGGACATCCTGCACAGAGGCAGATATCAACAGGTTCTCAAACTCTACTGGTGTACATCACAACATATCCACCACAAGGCAGATACAAAGGTCTCAAACTACGGTGTACATCACAACATATCCACCACAAGGCAGATATCAACAGGTTCTCAAACTCTACTGGTGCACATCACAACATATCCACCACAAGGCAGATATCAACATGTTCTCAAACTCTACTGGTGTACACCACTCGTTTCGTGGAGCCGTGTTGTGTAAGAATTTCATTACGCTCCGCGGGATTAACCGAGAATTAAGAACAGATCCCCCAGGGGCAATAACTCTTGGTGTAAACTCACACGGGGGGCGTAACTCTTGTGGGGAATCACATCCATAACTCTTTAAGAATCTGGCTAAGAGACGAAGTAGGCGTTGGTGTGTGTCATAGGTAAGTGTGTTTGTGTGCATGTTTGTGTGTGAATGTGTTTATTTTTATGATTGTGTTGGTAGATAGGTGGTCTAACTGGACATCACCTCGACTTAAGCCCATTTTTTTCTCTACTATTTTCTTCGGAGTAGAGAATTAGAAATATCTTTAATATCCTGTCACAAGAAACGACTGTATAATAATAAAATAAAATTAACAACGGAGTTATACCTAGAGGTCTACCGATATGCATTTTTGCCGATATTGCCGATTCCGATATTACCGAATTTTTTTTTGCCGATATGAGTATTTGTTAGGACAAAAACCAGCGGTCATATTTGATGACGTCATTCCTAAATTTATCACTCGTAATTATTTATCTATTATATTAGGGGACTACCGATATGCATTTTCGCCGATATTACCGTAATTTTTTTTTCCAAAATGAGTGCCAATATGAGTATTTTATAGGACAAATACCAGCGGTCATATTTGATGACGTCATTCTTCAATTTATAACTCGTAATTATTTATATTTCAATTAAGGGGCTACCGATATGCATTTTTGCCGATATTACCGATATTTTTTTCCCATATGAGTGCCAATATGAGTATTTGTAATGACAAAAACCAGCGGTCTTATTTGATGACGTCATTCTTAAATTTATCACTCCTAATTATTTATATTTTATTATTTTATAGTAGGGGTCTACCGATATGCATTTTGGCCGATATTACCGATTTTTTTCCCCCGATATGAGTGCCAATATGAGTATTTGTTAGGACATAAAATAACAGCGGTAATATTTGATGACGTCATTCTTAAATTTATCACTCGTAATTATTTATATTTTATAATTTAGGGGTCTGCCGATATGCAGTTTTGCCGATATTACCGATTTTTGTTGTTGGCCGAAACGAAGTTTCTGATGTGTTTACAAGTTCCAATTCCTGACCTATATAAAACTCATGACAAAACGAACCGTCCTTTATAAAAATGTACATGCAAAATTAGGAAGTCCTTTTGAAACTTTAACTTTTACTCATACTTATTAATTCTAACCAATAGTTTAATGGCTTTTGCACACGGCCACCTTTTATGAATGAAACAATGAGAACAACGTATTTGTAATAGAGTGAAAATGAGGTTGAATGATCAATGGTTGCCAATGACAACAAGTCTGCACACGGTACATTTTGTTATTCCATTGAAACGAAATGTTTTAGACATCTGCGATTCTGCGTGCATCTTTGCTATTATAGCAATTACGTCAACATATTGTTTAAATGTTATCCATTTATTAGAGCAATTACGGTATACTTGGTATAGGCACTAGTTACACAGTATTTCCGAGTATACGAAAATTGGCCGATACCTAAACAATATCATAGCACATGGCATACTGTATCGTGCTGTACATATTAATACTAGGACTCTTTTGGCTATTTCAATACCAGTATCGGGGTCGATATATTAATTTTATTAATTTGTCGAGATATTGTAAATCTAAATGATAGGGTTTTTTTAGGGCTGCGGAAATTATCGATTAATTTCTCGATTAATTGTTAAAAAATTTATCGATTAAATGTCGATTAAAATAATTTTAATTGATAAAAATTCGATTAAAATTTAAGAAAATATTTATAATATTTTTAAAATTTTTAAATAATAAATAATAAATTATTAATAATTAATAATAACTTAAATATATTTTTTTTACGTACAAACATCTCCCGCGTAATATTAAAATTTATTTTATTAATATATGTTGACCGGCAGACGTCAACTATAAAATGGGTGACAGCCAGAGCCGTCTTTACACCATTTGGGCCCCCGGGCAAAGAAATAGTGTTGGGCCCTTCCCCCGCAGAAATAAAAAATGAATATACTTAATATATATAAATAAACATATTCCCATGGGGCCCATATGCTCGTGGGCCCCCGGGCAAATGCCCAACGGGCCTATGCGTTAAGACGGCCCTGCTGACAGCATCAGCGCAGTTAAATTTAAACATATAACTAGAAAGTTGAGCAAATATGTTGTTTTTAAGCTAACTGCGGATGGCAAAGTCGAAGATGGTGAAAACGTTTACTGTGTCCACTGCCATAAACAATTCTCTTTTAAAGGATCAAATACATCGCTGACGTACCACCTTCAGCACAAATCAGATATCAACACATTGTCATGAAATTTAGTTCAAAATATTCTTAATTTTCAATGTCTTTTTGGGTTTAATCGAAATTATCGATTAATTAATCGATATTTTTCAAAAGTTAACGATTAAATTTAAATTAATCGATAACAGCCCTAGTTTTTTTAAAAAAAAATTTTTTTTTATTGTAGTTCTGACGTAAAAAAAATATCGGTGACGTCAATATCGGGATCTTTACATGCTACCGATACCGATATTGCCGATATCCAGATATCGGTGCCGATATATCGGTAGACCCCTAGTTATACCTTCAGCTTATTTTAACTTATCTTATCTTATCGGTTACAGACGCTACTTCTATACCGAAGATCCTTGCGTGCTACGCTTATCCATGGTTTATGTCTAGTCTTGAATTTTTATATGAGTTTTAAATGTTGCTTAAGTGTTGGTTTTCCTGGTGTCCTCAGGAAACCCATTCCACGCCCGAATTCCAGACGGGAAGAAAGAGAATTTGTATGCGTTTGTTCTTGCATTCGGAGTAAGAAAAGTGTATTTAACCCTATGTACATCTGAGGGTTGTATTATTAGGTCATCTTTGTGTTGTATTTCCCAGTTAGAAATAATTTCCTCTGTCTCCCATGGCTCAGAACCAAACTCCCTCCCTAATCGCGAGCCCTCGATAAAGCTGACATGAGTACCGTACAACGACACGACTTGCTGATCACGTGAACAATCCGATAATCTCAAGGGTTATACCACGTAAGACAGAAACGACTCAGTGCCCTTAATCCCTCATTGACAAGCCCCAGGGATTAGTGGAACGGACCGTACAAACATGTGCTGATTACAGGTGGTCTCAATCAGCCAAGAGTATTGTGGCTCTGTGTTTTGATTCAGCGGAGACCGCGGTAAGGATTATAGCGTTGAATACTAGACATTCGTTTTGGGGAAACGAAGTCGAAGCCGCGTTGTGTGCGGCTAATAGATCGTTTGTTTGAGAGTTAGATACATTCACGTCGTTAACAAATGTGCAGGGGCGGACCCAGTGAGCATGACCGGCCTTGGCAATTGAGGGGCCCTATGCGGCTTAATATGCGAAACGGATTGCGTGGGCGCCCAGTCTTGGTTGGGATAAGGATTTAATAAGGATAAGAAGAGGAAATTAAGAAAGTGCGGGGCCCACTGCGGTCGCATAGGTTGCAGTGGCCTAAAACCGGCCCTGCCAGTGAGGTTATAGAAATTTGAAATCCCGCAGTGCCCCCACTCCATCCACCCCATGACATTTGCCCCCCCCCCGCGACCTTCCACCCACCCGACACCCCCGAGGGGCAGGGTGGTCGAGTGACATGTGTACCGTTGGTCACGGGTTCGAATCTCGGCGAAGGCGGGGAATTTTTCCTGGGGCTAAGGGCGTCCCTGAGTCCACCCAGCTCCGAATGGGTACCCGACACTAGTAAGGGAAGCGGCTGGGAATAGCGTGGAACCCACATAGCCTTGGCCTGTGAACTTGCCAACAGACCAGCATGGTCAATAATCTTCTGTATAGAAGGTGCGTCTGTATAGATAAGACAAAACTGAATACGATATCTCTGTACAATTTACAAGACAAGACTTTAACTTCATTGACCCAAAAGTCATGGACTCTTCAGTATGTTTATGTATTTAATTTAATGACATATTCATGACCGTCGTTTTACCTCCATCTAACAGTCGGACGTCGCACACTGTGCACACACGAAGGAAGCTCGCAAGGGATGTCCGTCCACTGAAGTCGGGCCCAGCTTCAAAAATCCCTCGGTGTGAAATCTCACGAGTGCAACTCTCCCAGGTCTAATTCACCGTGACCATCATGAAAGGTCCGTCTGTCTGGACCGAGGGGGGGGGGTAGGGGGCGTCTGGGATGAAACGATCTGGGATCCGTGTGTAATCATTTAGTAAGCCAATTATACCGTCATTACCAGCCCCCACGGCCCGAAGATGGCCACTTAATGGCGGAGATACTAGATGGGCTTGTACCGATGGAAAGGGAACCATGCAGACGTGAGAGATGAGTTATTCCCGGGCAGAGACTCACGAGCTGGGTACAGTGGTAGGGCTGAGAGCGCGTAGTCATTGCATGGGCGGATCCAGGAGCTGATTCGGGGGGTGGGGGTGACAATGGACTAATTAAAAAAGCAGCTGTCAGATTCATTACTGGAGAATATTCAAAACTGACAATAGTAACAACATGAATGTAAATCAATAAACATTGAAACACTAGAGGATAGAAGAACACAGAGCGAAGTAGTAATAATACATAAGGCAATGAATTGTAACTAGGAAATACAACACACAGATAACCTAATACAACCCTCAGATAGACATAAGGATAAAAACGTTGTTTTTATTCCGTATGCAAGAACAAACAGATACAAATTCTCATTTTCCGTCCGGAATTCGGACATGGAATGGATTGTCTGAGGAAATCAGGAAAACCAACAATTTATCAACATTTAAAACTGTTATAAAAACGCAAGTGTAGACACAAACCATGGATAAGCGTAGGGCGCAGTAATTTTCTGTATAGAAAGAGCGTCTGGAGCAGATATGATAACACAAGATAAGATAACTTGTAATTTAGTAAAAGGGGAAATAAATCAGCTGTGCTTACAAAGACAAGCCCCTGATTTCTTTTGTCATATTGTTCAAGTCATTTACCCGAATAAATAAGGTCATCCCTGTGATCCGAAAAATCGGTCTTTGTAACGATAGATGCCGACTTAGCCTAGCCATTTCTCACACAGCTCTCCTCTATGTTTACCTCCCTCTCTCTCTTATTCCTGTCTCATTGCCTCTATGTTCACCTCTCTCTCTTATTCCTGTCTCACTGCCTCTATGTTCACCTCTCTCTCTTATTCCTGTCTCACTGCCTCTATGTTCACCTCTCTCTTATTCCCGTCTCTCTGCCTCTATGTTCACTTCTCTCTTATTCCTGTCTCACTGCCTCTATGTTCACCTCTCTCTTATTCCTGTCTCACTGCCTCTATGTTCACCTCTCTCTCTTATTCCTGTCTCACTGCCTCTATGTCCACCTCTCTCTCTCTATTCCTGTCTCACTGCCTCTATGTTCACCTCTCTCTCTTATTCCTGTCTCACTGCCTCTATGTTCACCTCTCTCTCTTATTCCTGTCTCACTGCCTCTATGTTCACCTCTCTCTCTTATTCCTGTCTCACTGCCTCTATGTTCACCTCTCTCTCTTATTCCTGTCTCACTGCCTCTATGTTCACCTCTCTCTTATTCCTGTCTCACTGCCCTCTATGTTCACCTCTCTCTTATTCCTGTCTCACTGCCTCTATGTCCACCTCTCTCTCTTATTCCTGTCTCACTGCCCTCTATGTTCACCTCTCTCTCTCTTATTCCTGTCTCACTGCTCTCTATGCTCACCTCTCTCTCTTATTCCTGTCTCACTGCCCTCTATGTTCACCTCTCTCTCTTATTCCTGTCTCACTGCCTCTATGTTCACCTCTCTCTCTTATTCCTGTCTCACTGCCTCTATGTTCACCTCTCTCTTATTCCCGTCTCACTGCCTCTATGTTCACCTCTGTCTTATTCCCGTCTCACTGCCTCTATGTTCACCTCTCTCTTATTCCCGTCTCACTGTCTCTATGTTCACACATTTCACAGACCGCCTACCAATCTTTAACATCCAATAATTTACCGTTGGCCGAATTGGGCTTTAAACACCACATATGAATGACCCACGAAAGAATTTTAATTTTTTTTTATTTCATAAAATTCCCGGGCCAGTCAGACTCTGTAATTATGGTCCAGGTCTTCGCCACCATCATCCCCCCCACCACACGTCACCGTGGGGAAACCCTCTGTCGTCAAAACCCACGTATCTGACCGCTGGGTCGAGCCAGATGGAACCTTCTAGAATGACGACAGCGTCTGACAATTAAAGAGTAAGGATTCCTTTCATGAGAAAGAAATTTGACAAAGGTTCGACCGGTAAATAAAGGGAGTTCACTCTCATCACGGGGACGCTCTAAAATGTGACTTGTCGTTATCTTTCACCTTCGTTGGCCTACATAACTTGAACCAATGTTCCCTTGAACCAAGGTTCGTGTGCAAAGTTAAAAAGCTGGTGTGCGAAATTGCACAGCATCCGTTATTTGTACAATATTTTACAAAATTTTCTGCGCGGTAATTCTAAACTGATGCGCAGCCTCGCATTGACCTTAACCCTGGCTTAAGGGTGGGTCGGGAAAGATGAGTTGAGCGGATAGTTGGGATGTGTTGTTGGGTCACTTTCCCCCGGGGTGAATTTAATAAATTGTTCTCGAGTCGCAATGTGAACACAGAAGAGAAGCCACCGTTGCTCTAGCACCAAGACTCCCATATTAGTGACTCCATGTCCATATGACTCCAGCACCTAGACTCCCATATCAGTGACTCCATGTCCATATGACTCCAGCACCTAGACTCCCATATCAGTGACTCCATGTCCATATGACTCCAGCACCTAGACTCCCATATCAGTGACTCCATGTCCATATGACTCCAGCACCTAGACTCCCATATCAGTGACTCCATGTCCCTATGACTCCAGCACCTAGACTCCCATATCAGTGACTCCATGTCCCTATGACTCCAGCACCTAGACTCCCATATCAGTGACTCCATGTCCATATGACTCTATCACCTAGACTGCCATATCAGTGACTCCATGTCCATATGGCTTTGCACCTACACTCCCATATCACTGACTCCATGTCCATGTCCATATGACTCTAGCACCTAGACTCCCATATCAGTGACTCCATGTCCATATGACTCCAGCACCTAGACTCCCATATCAGTGACTCCATGTCCATATGACTCCAGCACCTATACTCCCATATCAGTGACTCCATGTCCATATGACTCCAGCACCTAGACTCCCATATCAGTGACTCCATGTCAATATGACTCCAGCACCTAGACTCCCATATCAGTGACTCCATGTCCATATGACTCCAGCACCTAGACTCCCATATCAGTGACTCCATGTCCATATGACTCCAGTACCTAGACTCCCATATCAGTGACTCCATGTCCATATGACTCTATCACCTAGACTACCATATCAGTGACTCCATGTCCATATGACTCTAGCACCTAGACTCCCATATCAGTGACTCCATGTCCATATGACTCTAGCAACTAGACTCCCATATCAGTGACTCCATGTCCATATGACTCTAGCAACTAGACTCCCATATCAGTGACTCCATGTCCATATGACTCCAGCACCTATACTCCCATATCAGTGACTCCATGTCCATATGACTCCAGCACGTAGACTCCCATATCAGTGACTCCAGGTCCATATGACTCCAGCACCTAGACTCCCATATCAGTGACTCCATGTCCATATGACTCCAGCACCTAGACTCCCATATCAGTGACTCCATGTCCATATGACTCCAGTACCTAGACTCCCATATCAGTGACTCCATGTCCATATGACTCTATCACCTAGACTACCATATCAGTGACTCCATGTCCATATGGCTTTGCACTTACACTCACATATCACTGACTCCATGTCCATGTCCATATGACTCTAGCACCTAGACTCCCATATCAGTGACTCCATGTCCATATGACTCTAGCAACTAGACTCCCATATCAGTGACTCCATGTCCGTATGGCTCTAGCACCTAGACTCCCATATCAGTGACTCCATGTCCATATAACTCTACCACCTAGACTCGCATATCAGTGACTGTGTGGAAATGGCCTACAAGCTTGAGACGCACAGACGGCAGATATTGTATCTGATGCCACTGCAGCGTGACACCGGAGTGCTGACATCTGGGCGAAATAAACATTGAACTAGATTTTTTTCTAAAGATATGTTTTCGGGAATTCCCCAAGGTAACACAAGTGCAGCTCTTGTGAACCTTTCTTATTAGATGAAAATATTATTTACGTCCGCTCGCTCGTGTGACACGAAAATCCGAGGTCGAAGGTCAGACCCAAACACAACCTCTCTATTAGACATCACCCGAATCCTCTTCATTAGCCAAAGCGCAGGATTAGCGAGACGCGATCCGTCGCTGAACGTCACAGGTTGATTGAGGCAGGTAATACCCGCGATGCCACCACATGCAAGGCACCCAGAATATCAACAACCGGTGCTCGGTTCCCCTCGCTAAAAGCTCGTCTAATGTTGTTATATCCGGCCATATGTTCATATGGCTTTAATCTCTATACTCTCAAACCAAAGCCTCGGTGAGTCTCAGCCATTAAGGGTGTGCCAAATATGTGAGCATTAACTCCCCCCCACCCCCCACCTAACCGGGAGGGTGAAAGGCCTGGTTCTCAAACCACATGGTCTCTCCCCCTCCTGAATTAGTTAAGGCCACTTTTACGAGATAAAATGATGTCTCATTTTCAAGTCAATTGCGATTTATGAAAACTGTTATCAACATCATCATGATTATGGAGTCTTTTACGCGGTATTTGGTATAACAGTATTCTACACCAGTGCTTCTCAAACTTTTTAGTATGGCGGACCAGCAGGAATTTTTTCCATTGGCTCAGGGACCGGTGCACTATTTTCCTTGCACTAACAATTTTTTCTGTCCCTTTTTTTTTGAGACCATCTGCGGACCGGCAGCGGATGGCCCACGGACCGGCACCGGTCCGCGGACCACCACTTTGAGAATCACTGTTCTACGCGACATTTAGTTTCACTAACAGCATTCTGTTAAATGTAAAACAACAATTTTAGATAATCAAGAGTGTATGAATTCCGCCCCTGGAATCGGCTACGTCATGATTTTTAAAAATTCTCCTCACATCTCCCCCCCCCCAGCACCGCCACCATCAAGCACGTTATTCCCAGAGACCAGTTGCTCGTCTTGTTTCTTGACTTTCGTTAGTTTCATCAATATTTTAAAACTTACTTTTAGAAGCTAGTCTCAATAGTTATTGTTCTTGTTTTATGAGGGGAGACCACTTCATCTTTTAACATTACCTCCCTTGAGACAACTTGTCGGACTTAGAGGCGCCGCTGTGCGCTTCGTTAGCAACGCCTACCCGGTGTTGCCTGTCCTCATTAACTGGTGTGCACACTTCGCAGCTGTATCAGCACACACATTACTAGTTACGCCACTGGCATGATGTGACGTTCTATGCCTAAAGAAAACGTATTTTAACAGGAATGGTGTATTCAAACAAAAAAGCAACAACAGATTAAATAAACATGTGCAGCCACATTTGTATAATTATTGGTTTTGCTCTATAGATCTTTTCTTTCTGCTTCTAGTTTACAGTCTACACAAACCAATTACCTCCCTTCCAATATTTTGTTTGTCAACCTTTGTTGTTGTTTTCTGAATTATATTTCCTTCCAATTATCTCCCTTTCTCATCGTATCATTTTTTTCATCACTCTGAGATTTGTTTGTTTGTATCACCTTTGAAATCTCTCATTTCTCTTCGTTTTTGTATCATTTTCAAAATAGATTTCTTCCTCCGCAAAGAAAAAAAAATCCTGTTAACTTTGCTTAAAATTATATACAGTATTTCTTTGGATATTGTCAGCAATGTCGGCCACCCGTCCTTGGGTAAAATCTCACACAACGACATCTCCAAACACGATCTACTTTTGATCTGGATACAGTGACCAACGTCCATGCACGCACCGGGCTGAACCAAATGACACGCATTGAAAACATTATGGCGTTATTAAGGATATGAAGCAATTAAATTGATCAAAAACATAGTAAGTTCGGTAACTGTCTATCTGTCCGCCTGTCTACCTGTCCGTCTATTCTTCTGTCGGTCTGTCTGCCTGTAGTATTAAAGCTTTTTAAGATACTAAACAATAAAATAAATAAAACAGAATTAATTTCCACGATGACAGCATTAAATCAGGTTCTATAAATACACAGAAGCGCGTTACGTGTGCAAAAAAAAATTATGTTTGCTATAAACGGTTGATGCAATACATTAGCTCTATAGGCTAACATGTTTTTATTTTATCTATTTTTATATATATATATATTTTAAAGATATGTAGATTAGTTAGGTAAAAACGTGGGGTTCGTTCGGTAAGTTACATAACTTAAGCAGCAGAGAACAAACAAAAAAAAACAAAAACAAAAAAAAACAACCTCACGTATGTTCGTTGCGTTATTTTTTTTTGGCCGCCATTATATACCAGTTATTTACACTTGGCACATTCATGAACAAATTTAAAACAATAAAATAATGTGGTCTCAATGCAAACGCTTTCTTATCATATTGAACAACGTAACAAAAGAAAATCTTGAAGGAAAAAACAAGTTGGGTTTTTTTTTCTTTCTTTTAAATTCTACCAAAATCGATGACCAAAATGAACAACTAGTTGAGTGCCGGGTAGTTGTGGGGATTGGGTGAAGAAGGGGGGGGGGCTAATGGCGTTAGAGTAAACAGACGGGCGAGCACGAGAGAGGGCTCCTCATATCTCTCTCGCTGTCTACTCACTACAAGTCATCCGACGCGAGGCACCGCCGGGAGTCTACCGCTGTGACACGTTCAAGGGCGCTCACCGCTAGCATATGAGTACTCACCCTTGGAGAGTGGCCCGGTCGTGATGGGCGTGGCTCATTGAGACCAGCTTCCTCGGGGGTTCTGTCTGAGAGGGGGGGGGGTAAGCAGATTTTGAGGACTTCTTATGAACTATCAGACGTGAGTAAAGAACCAACACCCCTCCCCCCCCCCACTTTCCCCTTTCCCCAATAACCACTTTTTTTGGGTCCATCTCCTTAAAATTTTTAGTTTGGTCATTTCTGTAATATCTGGACTAAAACATTTTTTTTTGTGCGTTGGATTTAGAAGTAAAATGTCCCAAGCTTAAATAATAAGAAAGATAATATTCTTTACCAGAGGAAAAAAGTGTGTTGTGTATATGACGTCTGCAAAGTGCATTGTAGGAATTGTTCACTTGTAAATATCAGTGGGAATTTTTGGTCTGTCATGAATTCATGAAGGGAGACGGGCTACAAATAGTGTGTCGTGGGGTGACACAGGAGAGAGCTGATCCGAACAAGGTGTGAGAAGAGAGACGGAGTCGTGACGCGACACAGGAGAGAGCTGATCCGAACAAGGAGTGAGAAGAGAGACAGCAGGGTCGTGATGTACATTGAACGATGTGAAAGTTATTTTCAAGTTGTCGACTTCATGATCATGGACGTGTCGAGATGATGTGATTAAACTTATTTGAAATGAATCGAGTGTTGGTGACTACTTCCAACGTCCAGTGTTGGTGACTACTTCCAACGTCCAGTGTTGGTGACTACTTCCAACGTCCAGTGTTGGTGACTACTTCCAACGTCCAGTGTTGGTGACTACTTCCAACGTCCAGTGTTGGTGACTACTTCCGACGTCCAGTGTTGGTGACTACTTCCGACGTTCAGTGTTGGTGACTACTTCCAACGTCCAGTGTTGGTGAATACTTCCAACGTCCAGTGTTGGTGACTACTTCCAACGTCCAGTGTTGGTGACTACTTCCAACGTCCAGTGTTGGTGACTACTTCCAACGTTCAGTGTTGGTGACTACTTCCGACGTCCAGTGTTGGTGACTACTTCCGACGTTCAGTGTTGGTGACTACTTCCAACGTCCAGTGTTGGTGAATACTTCCAACGTCCAGTGTTGGTGACTACTTCCAACGTCCAGTGTTGGTGACTACTTCCAACGTCCAGTGTTGGTGACTACTTCCAACGTCCAGTGTTGGTGAATACTTCCAACGTCCAGTGTTGTACTTTGTGTTTCCACTCAGCCGAGACTCTGTCGGACTTGACAACGCTGGTTGATATCTGTGGCCAAGGGAGGACCTAGATCTGTGGCCAAAGGTGGACCTAGATCTGTGGCCAAGGGAGGACCTAGATCTGTGGCCAAGGGAGGACCTAGATCTGTGGCCAAGGGAGGACCTAGATCTGTGGCCAAGGGAGGACCTAGATCTGTGGCCAAGGGAGGACCTAGATCTGTGTCCAAGGGAGGACCTCGATCTGTGGCCAAGGGAGGACCTAGATCTGTGGCCAAGGGAGGACCTAGATCTGTGACCAAGGGAGGACCTAGATCTGTGGCCAAGGGAGGACCTAGATCTGTGGCCAAGGGAGGACCTAGATCTGTGGCCAATGGAGGACCTAGATCTGTGGCCAAGGGAGGACCTAGATCCCCCTAGACCAGTGCTTCTCAAACTTTTTAGTCTGGCGGACCGGCAGGATTTTTTTCACTGCTCCAGGGACCGGTGCACTATTTCCCTGTACTGGAGAGTTGTAAATATATTTGTATGTTCTTTCTTTATAACTTCTGCGGACCGGCGGCGGATGGTCCACGCACCGGCACCGTTCCGCGGACCACCACTTTGAGAAGCACTGCCCTTATAGACAATGAATCCGCCACACGTCTCTTAATCAGACCACCATAGATGGGGATACGGTGGTCGAAGTGGCAGCGCGCTCGACTGGCATACCGACGGTCACGGGTTCGAATCCATGGGAAGCCATGGATTTGTTCCTCGAGTCCACCCAGCTTCGAGTGGGTACCTAACGCATAGTTAGGGAAAATAAAAGGCGGCTGGGTAATGCGTGGAACCCTTATAGCCGTGGCATGTGAACGCTGCATCACTTGCAAAATCAACTGCTGCCTTGCAGATGGTCTTGGCTGACCAAAGGCTATGGAAGCACATCCAGAAAAAACAGCAGACTGAAGTCGGAGACCACGGGCCATTTGGCGCAAAACCCGTCGGCACGCAATACTCAAATTGAGAACGAAGAAGAAGAAGAAGACCACCATAGAGCATAGAGCAGTGACACATTAATGCATGACGATCATATTATTTCACCTTTCACTTTCTATTTTAAACTCAGACGATGGACCGGTGGCGCAGGTGAGCTCTCCCCTCCCCCCTCCAACGCGCACCTCTCACACAACAATAAACTGCTCTGATGTACTTCAACATTACGAAGGTGAGCGGTGGGACACCGCGGTATAAATCATACCCTCACCTCAGGTATGACCACTTCGTTAAAAAGGGGCGCGGTGGTGGTGGCGGCGGTGGTGGCGGTGCCGTCGGTGCCAGGAGTACACTATCCGATGACGTCAGTCCAGGGGCGGGGGAGGTGAAAGGCCGTGTTATCATAACCCTTGTGCACGACCGCGCACTTGACGGGGTGCTGCTTGTTTCTTTTGTATTTTTGACAAACGCCTTTGGTTTTTTAAGTCCGTTAAAATGTTAAAGAGTTACTGGTTTTTTTTAATGTTTTTTTTTCACAACACAGGCTACACGGGTCAAGGTGTTGATTGATGCCCTCTCTACCCCAACGACTACCCCAACCCACCCCAACCCCCTGGGTCTCCATTTCACCTGTTCTATATAAAAAAAAACAACGTTTGCAGCAATTTAAAAAAAAATACCTAGGATATAGGTTTAACATTTTTACGGCACTTTCTTTAAATAAGCAAACCCTTCTGATATAGCTTTAGAACCGCTTTATATCATAAACAAAAATAAATCTTATGGCTTTACAGTACCGCCAGTAATATAAAACTGACGCGCAACCTCGTACAGTCATTTATTTATTTTTAAAAAAAAACTTTCTTCCCCAAACGCCGTTCCCATGCAGTGCTATTTGACCGAATTATTTCAACATAATCACTCGCTTGTAACGATAGATCACCATGACACGTCACAGCAGGAGTCCCCCACACTAAGGGTGTGAAGTGGGTGCCAGGGCCCCCGGTGAAGTTTGCACTCAGTGAAACCTGGACGGAGTGGATCCACTGGTTAGTACCAGCAGGAACTACAACTTCTCGAAAGTAAGAGACAGAAAGTATGACTAAACACGAGATGCGTCTTTTCCCTTCTGTTACCGAGGGTGTGACGAGGGCCGTAACGAACAATCCTGATTTGATACGGTATCATAATAAAAAAACCGGGAGTTTTAGTATCGGGCGAGTGGGTGCAGGGGTCGTCTGGGGCATGGAAGTAAACACGAGGGGCCAGACCCATCAGTGGGGCGTGACGAGCAGCGAGTCGTGGAGTGGAATACCAGAAAAGTGGGAAATTGATGGAAACAACTTCATGAAATAAACGGGGTCGTAGACAAAGTGTTGTTTTAAAGGCGGATGGTTTGTTCCGGGTGTGTCTTTATTTTAATGCAAATCTTTTTAAGGTTGAACATTAGAAAATGGACGCACACAAAAAAAACAACAAAAAACACGCTTTGTTCATGAAAGTAACCATCTGGTATTGTACACTCATGGGTATAAGTTTTAATTGAACAAAAAAAAACATTTTGAATTTCAAGAAGCCATTTGATACGACATTTTTATCGAATTACGAATTCTGCTATTGACAAAAACTTAATTTCTTCAGTCAATGCATCCTCTGTTCTTTTATATACTTTTTAAAAAAAATTTAAATTCGTCTTTTTTAGTGACTGGTGGAACAGCCAGTTCGTATAAATAGGAATTCTTACATTTCCAGTCCTGATCTGCTGCTAATTAATACTTTTCAAAGCAATTTTAGTTCTGTGAAATATTAGTCGTTTACTCGTTCACATGCCTTAATTAATTGACACATGATATTCGTAAATCTTAATTAAACGTGATTGGCTAACCCTTCGCACCTTGAACTTTGTGTATCAGTGAATCTCAAACTTTTTAAAATGGTGGGCCGGCGTGATTATTACATTGATTCAGGGACCACTGTACTATTTTACCTGTACTGACGTCAGGGGCGGATTAAGGTTGCAACGCGGCCCCAGGCTGCAATCCGACCTGGGGCCCGTTCCAGTCTCCTTTATTATACAATATAATAAGTTTTGGGCCCTCAAATCATTGGGGGCATCTGGCTTCAGCCCAATCAGCAACCCCCTTAATCCGGCATAGACTGACGTGGTAGCGAAATGTAATTTAATTTATTTTATTTGCTTCATTTCATAAGCTTATACTTATAGACATATTCTATAGGGTTAGTATTAATGGTTGCCAATGGACGATTATAATTATCTTCTTTTTTTGTGTGTGCTGCCTTTCTCTTGATAACTTCTGCGGACCGGAGGCAGATGGCCCACGGATCCGCGGACCACCACTGTGAGTAGCATTGTATATGTTGGCGGTGACATAACTTTCTCTTTAGGAGGAATATTGTTCTGGTAAAAACTTGACACCGTGGTACCAACGATCCCTTGAGAACCCTTGATTACGAGACGAACACTTTGAAAAGTTTACCTGAAGTACCGTACAGGTGTGTCGTATCTTTGATATGAGGGCAATCATGCGCGCGTAGACCTGATTGAGGCAATCTCACCTTGATAAGACGAGTGGTTTTTAAGAGACTCGCCGTACGTTCCTATTGCTATTGTATCCGGGGGAACGGGTATTTGTTACAAATCAGACGAAGTGATGACTGTCTTAAAGATAACCGGGACCGGTCCGTTCGAATGATCTCACCGTGCACTAGGTGACCTCTCCCACTGTGTGGTCATGTCTGACAGATGGATATCTATACCCACAAATCTACAGTACGATTTCTGTGACGAATTCTTCTTTGTGAATAAGGTTGGTTAGAGCGCAGGTATGGCAACTCTTCAAGGGAGCGTGGTAATTTGATAATATATTGTAATTTAGGGTAATATAGGGTAATATAGGGTAATATGGCAGTATATGTTAATGTGCATGCCATGGTTAAATGATTGAATGTTGAATATTAAAAAAAAGATACGAGTTAAATCTGTATCTATTAAAGAAACGTTCAACGAAACACAATAAGTGGCAATATACCTTCCTATGTGCCCCGGTCACATTGTAACTACAATAATGAGTAACATTCACACCACACATCGAGTGCTCCATACCCCACACATTGAGTATTTCGTACCACACACATTGAGTATTTCATACCACACACATTGAGTCCTCCGTCTACCCCACACATCCAGTACTCCATACACCCTGTACCCCACACATCCAGTACTCCATACACCGTGTACCCCATTCATCTAGTACTCCATACACCCCGACCCCACAGATCGAGTACTCCCTACAACGTATACCCCACACATCCAGTGCTCCATACACCCCGACCCCACACATCCAGTACTCCATACACCCCGACCCCACACATCGAGTACTCCATACAACGTATACCCCACACATCCAGTACTCCATACACCCCGACCCCACACAGCCAGTACTCCATACACCCAGACCCCACACATCCAGTACTCCATACACCCCGACCCCACACATCGAGTACTCCATACACCGTGTATCCCACATATCCAGTACTCCATACAGCCTGTACCCCATTCATCTAGTACTCCATACACCCCGACCCCACACATCGAGTACTCCATACACCGTGTATCACACACATCCAGTACTCCATACAGCCTGTACCCCACACATCGAGTACTCCATACACCCCGACCCCACACATCCAGTACTCCATACACCCCGACCCCACACATCCAGTACTCCATACACCCAGACCCCACACATCCAGTACTCCATACACCCCGACCCCACACATCGAGTACTCCATACAACGTATACCCCACACATCCAGTGCTCCATACACCCCGACCCCACACATCCAGTACTCCATACACCCCGACCCCACACATCGAGTACTCCATACAGCATGTACCCCACACATCCAGTTCTCCATACACCCCGACCCCACACATCCAGTACTCCATACACCCCGACCCCACACATCCAGTACTCCATACACCCAGACCCCACACATCCAGTACTCCATACACCCCGAACCCACACATTGAGTACTCCATACAACGTATACCCCACACATCCAGTGCTCCATACACCCCGACCCCACACATCCAGTACTCCATACACCCCGACCCCACACATCGAGTACTCCATACAGCATGTACCCCACACATCCAGTACTCCATACACCCCGACCCCACACATCCAGTACTCCATACACCCAGACCCCACACATCCAGTACTCCATACACCCAGACCCCACACATCCAGTACTCCATACACCCCGAACCCACACATTGAGTACTCCATACACCGTGTATCCCACACATCCAGTACTCCATACAGCCTGTACCCCACACATCGAGTACTCCATACACCGTGTATCCCACACATCCAGTACTCCATACACCCCGACCCTACACATCCAGTACTCCATACACCCAGACCCCACACATCCAGTACTCCATACACCCCGACCCCACACATCGAGTACTCCATACATCCCGACCCCACACATCCAGTACTCCATACATCCAGACCCCACACATCCAGTACTCCATACATCCCGACCCCACACATCCAGTACTCCATACACCCAGACCCCACACATCCAGTACTCCATACACCGTGTATCCCACACATCCAGTACTCCATACACCGTGTATCCCACACATCCAGTACTCCATACACCCAGACCCCACACATCCAGTACTCCATACACCCCGACCCCACACATCCAGTACTCCATACACCCCGACCCCACACATCCAGTACTCCATACTGTCACATGTGATTAACATAATTTTGTGACGTAAGGTCACGTGAATGGTGAACGCGGGAAGAAAGGAGCATTCCTATTGGTTGAAAGTGTTGGGCGAGCAGTTGTTAGAAGACTTCCGGCAAGGAAGGAGGTAGGGTATGTGTGAGCCTCAAGATTTCCACGTTGTATTACCTCGAATGATATTTCCATGTACAAAGTATACATATTAAAGTTGTTTTGGATAAACAAGTTCTTCAGTGAATTATTGTGCACAAGAGTATGTACTGTGAGAACGCCTACATAAAGAGTGACATATATAATAGTTACACATACACCCCGACCCCACACATCGAATACTCCATACACCCTGTACCCCACACATCGAGTACTCCATACACCGTGTACCCCACATATCGAGTACTCCATACACGGGTATCCTGCACACAACTTATACAGTGAACATTGGTCCTATCAGAGGACTGGTATGTTACGGCTTTCACTGACAAGCCTTCATATTTTTTAACCGACTTTTAGAAGAGCATTCAGAGTTAAGGGTACCCCACCTAACAGTTTGAAGACACCTGATAAAGATGACGTTCACCCCCTCCCACCCTCTTTGTTTATAGGCCCCATTGTTGTAATATCTGTTTCCACTCCTTGTCTTCGGCCCGGTGGATAAGTTACAGGGCCGACCAACTAATGGCCACATACGATATGTCTAGGATCATGGCAAGTCAGTGATACCGTACGTCTGGCCGGATATCTTTGCATTGATCGTATTTCAACATTTCCAATAAACAGCCATAGACATCTACGTGAACGTCTTTTTTTAGGGGTGGGGTGGGGGTGGGGGTGGGGGGTGGGGGTGTAGAATAAAGGGCATGGATGAGTAATGGATAAGTTAGTGATCATTTCTCGACGTGTTATAGACAAGCTGTGGATAAGTTACCTGGTTATGAATGAGTTTTTGGATAAGCCAAGGATAAGTTACCGACGAGTTTCAGAAGCACCACACGGGTATCCAACAATCTGCTACGCATGTATCCAACACTCATGTGCCAAGATTTGCTATCTTGTTTCTTTCATATGATTAGAAAAGTCTCCGAGCTCGTGAAATTTTACATGGCATAAGACGCAAGACTTCGAAGAACAAACAGACGTCACACATATCAGGCCCCGCCCTAGCGAAACGTCACTTCCGTGGAGTTTCTTTCAGTGTCAGCTTTGTTCCGGAGTTCATCCATGCTATTGGGAGAGTTACCACAAATCCCTGTAGCCAGTAAATCTACAACAGAGACAGACTTTCTAGTCTGTATCGACCTGTTCAATTGCGTACGACCACTTTGTAAATGTTAGTGGATTCGATATCGGAGTCGTGTATGCCCACTTTGTCAATGTGAGTGGATTCGATATCGGAATCGTTTACACCCACTTTGTAAATGTTAAAGGATTCGATATCGGAATCGTGTATGCCCACTTTGTCAATGTGAGTGGATTCGATATCGGAATCGTTTACACCCACTTTGTAAATGTTAAAGGATTCGATATCGGAATCGTATATGCCCACTTTGTCAATGTGAGTGGATTCGATATCGGAATCGTGTATGCCCACAGTGTCAATGCTATAGAAATTTAAAGCTATTCCAGTATACGCCATCCCACGATTTATTTCCTGCGATTTTCTTTTTGTTTTCGTCCTGGCACAGGCCAAAGAGTTGAAGTTCGTCTCGAAGGTGTTCTCAAATTGTGCTTGCTGGCATCAGCTGGCATCCGCTTGGTCGTGTTGTGTAGCAGCACCGATGTCGTTTGGAGACTGTGGAGTTGTTGTCGCTAAGTATCGAGACGGTCGTAGAATCGATTTAATTTGTGTTTCTGATCACCTCGCGGGGGGGCTGGCGTTAATCTCAATATAAGGTGTTGGGGTTTGGAGGAGAACAACCTCCCTTGGGCTTACCTTACCCCCCTACCCCACCCCCGCATCAGTCACGTGATATGTAATTAATGCAAAATGTCTCCCGTGGGCTGTGACGCCATACACCATCCTTATTAGTGACGCCATCCTCTTTTGGTTTTGTTGACAACATACTTCCGTTTTAAAGGTTCTGGAATTAAAATTGAATACCAGTTTTACCTCTTTTACCTTCAGCTACTGACAGTCAGTTCTGTGAGAACCCAACTTCAAAACAAACAACAGTTCCAATAACCGCTGGTTGTTATCTAACAACACAACTTTTAAAAGCTTCTCTATTAAAGGAGCGTCTGTACGAGATTAGATACGATAAAATAAAAGTCCCATTAACCACTGGGTGTTACCACACATCGCCTCTTCGTCTCGCGGAATTCATTCAATAAAATTGTGGTTCTTTTCAAATGGTATCTTCGCCCTTTGCAGATTTGTTATTCCCGAAGAACAGGCGAATCTTACAAACATAGAGATAAATGCCCTCACCTGCCCCTCGTCCTTGCTCGGTGGAGAACTGAGGACCCCAGGGGGTGAGGGGTGGGTGCGCTGATTACATGGCTTTGGGGTGAAATTCGGAGGAGTTGTTCTCGTGTTTCACACACGGCTTTATGATGCTGGGCTGCACAAAGCTAGAGACCTCTACCTAATTGTTGTCATGAGTTCAGCGTGTGGTAGGGTGGGTGTTGCGCGGGGGGGGGTGTGAGGGGGTGGAGGTTGTGTTCGGTGATTACCCGCCACCACCCCAGGCCCCTCGGGCATATGGAATAACTTTAAAATTGACACGGCTTCTAATAAATTTCCGATTGAATGAAATATGTGAAGAGATCGCTACAGAGGACCCAATTATTTGAGAAGATTGTCAGAGAAGGCAAAACTCTCTAAATAAATTGCCTCAGAACATTAAACTATATGACGACATTGACAAAGAATACCAAACTATCTGAACACCGAACTATCTGAACACCAAACTATTTGAACACCAAACAACTATCTGAACACCAAACTATCTGAAGAGATCGCAACATAATACCAAACCATCTGAAGAAGATTGCCAAAAAAGACAAAACTATTTGAAGTGATTGCCACAGAAGACCAGACTATCTGAAGAGATTGCTACAGAAGATCAGACTATTTGAAGAGATTGCTACAGAAGACCAGACTATCTGAAGAGATTGCTACAGAAGACCAGACTATCTGAAGAGACTGCCCCGGAAGACCAGACTATCTGACAAGATTGCCGCATAATACCAAAGCATGGCAGTCTTAAACTGAGGTAGTAATGAAAGTAACCACCGAAGTTTCAGGTGAAAACGTGTGGCTCCGGAGTCGGTGAAGACATAAACACTTTCTACAAAAAATCTGACGCCATTCACTTTCGGGGAGTCTACAAACGAATGAATTGAACACAACCTAAGAATGGATCAGGACTTTAACAATACGTGGTGGGTGGGGTGGGGGGGGGGCGTACAGACGGAACGAGTGGAGCGAGGGCCGTAAGTATCGAGGCAGATGGCGAGGGCGAAATATCGGCCCATCCGATCTAACTTGTCTTCGTTATCAGTTTGATCAACTTTTTTCTCCACGTCACGGCAACAACTGAAGCGTCCCACAACGGTTCTCATTCTCCCGACCCCCCAGCGGTCGCTGACACCAGTTATCCCACCGGGGGGGGGCGTGGGGCTCACGGCTGGGCGCAGACGATGATTACACGGCAAAGTCCTGCAGTTCGCATCCTGGACGCAGTCTTTCTTTTGTTGCGAACATAAGGGTTAGGCTTTCACGTTACATTGTAGGGTGGGGTTTACCTCAATATTAAATTTTACCCCCCCCCCAAAAAAAAACAACAAAAAACAACCTTTGGAGCTGTGGTCCGCATTAGAGACTTTTAGTGGCAGTCACATTTGAAAGTGGATTCGGTCCGTTTAATTGCGAGATAGGCGTGGAGAAAGGCGCGAGTCATTTTCCATTGATTAGGCTGGAAGTCCTATCAACAATCTAACAATTTGATCTTGTACAGGTAATTAGGGTGTCGAGATGCTCAGGAAGAAATGTCAGGTTTTCAATTTGTTGTATTGTTGTGGCATATCTGCCAGGTTGTCCTGGAATAGCTGTTAGGTCGGCAGATTGTGAGGTTGTTCTGGAATAGCTGTTAGGTTGTCAGATTATGGATTTGTTCTGTAATAGATGTCAGGTTGTCAGATTGTGGGGTTGTTCTGGAATATCTGCCAGGTTGTCAGATTGTGAGGTTGTTCTGGAATAGCTGTTAGGTCGGCAGATTGTGAGGTTGTTCTGGAATAGCTGTTAGGTTGTCAGATTATGGATTTGTTCTGTAATAGATGTCAGGTTGTCAGATTGTGGGGTTGTTCTGGAATATCTGCCAGGTTGTCAGATTGTGAGGTTGTTCTGGAATAGCTGTTAGGTTGTCAGATTTGGGATGGGGGGGGGAGGGGTTGTTCTGGAATAGATGTTAGGTTGTCAGATTGTGGGGTTGTTCTGGAATAGATGTTAGGTTGTCCGATTTGGGATGGGGGAAGGGGTTGTTCTGGAATAGATGTTAGGTTGTCAAAATGTGGGGTTGTTCTGGAATAGATGTTAGGTTGTCAGATTGTGGGGTTGTCCTGGAATAGCTGCCAGGTCTTCAGATTGTGGGGTTGTCCTGGAATAGATGTTAGGTTGTCAGATTGTGGGGTTGTTCTGGAATAGCTGCCAGGTTGTCAGATTGTGGGGTTGTCCTGGAATAGCTGCCAGGTTGTCAGATTGTGGGGTTGTTCTGGAATAGCTGCCAGGTTGTCTCACCCCACACTTGTACACCGCCAGAAGTTGGGTCTCATCTCAGATTGTTACAAAGACACCCTCATGAACTCGGTCTCGACTCTTATAATGCCGTCCTGTGTTCTAATCAGCAAACCCCTAACACCACTAAACCGGTTATTGCTTCCCTCGCGGTTTCCTCGTAACCAGATCTTACACGTGATTAAGCCACAACTCTCGTGTAATATTGCGCGATTTCGTGTCCCTCTTCGCCATCCAACGACCTGTATTATATTTTACTATACTATCTCCCCCCCCCTTCCCCGCGACTCCCCACGAAGTTGAAAACGATAAAATTTTATTCCAGACAACCAACCAATAGTTCCAGGACGCAATCTTTTTTTTTCACTACCAATACCTCCGTGTTTTTTAGTCAGACCAACCTCCCCCTCCCACCCCCAGTCCTAGCACCAGCACCAGCAACCGCCGGAAGCTGGTAGCAACCAGCAACAAAGTCGTATTGCCAGGTCTTTTCTACCCAGTAATTACGGCCAACACTTTGGGCCTTCTCTATTTTTAATGCCGCTCAGAACAAACAATTTAGCCGGGGCGTTTGTATCCGGGGACTTTGGCGGGGACGGGACGGGACGAGGTGGCGCGGCCTGGCCCCTGGGTGTTGGTTGAGTGTCGCTCCACTTCCCCGCCTCCCCCCCCCCACCCAGGGTGAAAATTGAAATTATATGAGAAGGGTGGGAAACTGTGATCAAAGTTTTATAAGACAATAGAAATCGGTGGGAATTTGGGGCAAGGGAACGGTGTGTGTGTGGGGGACGACAAGCACAATGTCTGTATATATTCTGTAGAACGACTTCATTCATAGATCCATGTGTGTATATATATATATATATATACTGTAGAAAGACGTCACTCATATATCCATTGACTCCGAATGCGACTACAAATATTGGTGGGTTTTTGTGTGTGTGTGTGTGTGGGGGGGGGGTGAGAGGTGTTCTACGCAATATCTGGTAACGGAAATCTTGGAGGACGGAATGAATATTTCAAGTGGTCAAGTGGTCAAACAGCCAGAGGCAGCGCACCGAGGAGTCGAGAAGGAATTTATTAACAATATTAAATGCGCTATAAACGCAATCGCGCAAGCAAACACAAAAAAAGTTCGATACCCGATGTAACTTCACCATACTCGAGCGTCGCGCGAGGGCAGATACACTCGTAGTAATCGTAATAGGTATCGATATTTGAAAAGTATCTTTTTTTTAAAATGGCTTTTGTTTCATCGATGGCTTTTTTTTTAAAGGCCAGATAGACAGTGTTGGCTGCCAGTTTGGATGATGGTGACGTAACGAGATCTCAGACGAGAAGTTGCGAGATCAAAGACTTATCTTCTGCCCCTTGCCGCATCCTTAGGCTGGTCAATATTTGTGGAACCTATTTACTGATGCTTTGAATAGACCAGTGGTTCTTAACCTTATTCGAGGTACCGAACCCCACACGTTTCATATCGGCATTCACCGAACCCTTCTCAAGCGGGGCGTGTCATCACGAATCATATGAGTCGGGTTTGTGTGTGTGTGTTGATCTCCGCCCATCCCCTGAGACTGAATTACCGAACCCAACGGGGTTCGATCAAACCCAGGTTAAGAACCACTGGAGTAGACCCGGATTTTAAAATTTAAAAAAAAACAACCCAAGATGGTTAAAAGTGCTGGTACCCAGGCTCGTTATTATGAGACTACCATCATTGACGATCACACTCACACCAACCACCCTAACCCCACCCCCAACTTACACCCCCTCCCCCCTTTCCTTTTCAAACCCCTCACTAAATAAACGGGGCGCCGCTGTAACTTTTATTAGCTACCACCTTCCACCCCCGCCCACACGGCTAGATGAACACCCAGATGTCATTTTTCAAACCGATCCGATAGCCGGATGCATGATACCCTTGCTGCTCTCATCTCGCGGCTCCCCCCACATAGGATCCGTGTCGGGGGGCGCCTTTGTTTCTCGGGGCGTTGAAAACATGAGATTGACGTGGCTGACGTCGACAACAGGGAGATTACTTTAGTCGGAAGTCTTTCAAAGTCACGAGTGAATTAGTCGGAGGAGTTATTTGTTCTTGAGCGCAGATAACATGAAATGAACGGGTGGGGTGGGGCCTGGGGGAGGGGGTTTAACTACGGGAGGTAATGCTGTTTAGGAATATAATTAGATACTTGGTTAAATCAGGCGTGAACATCAGACAATTTATGACGCTCTTCTGATGTTTTACGTCAATATAAATGCGTCTTAATTAAATGAATGAGCCTCAGTTCTACTTGGCTCTCACACACAACCATTCACTTGGCTCCCACACACAACCATTCACTTGGCTCCCACACAAAACCATGCACTTGGTTCCCACACACAAACATGCACTTGGCTTCCACACACAAACATGCACTTGGGTCCTAAACACAACATTGCGCATTCCCGCTACTCCTTGGACCTGCCCAAAACTTAAACTCCTTGAAGAAACCTAGATAGATGGATATAGAACTCATTGCTATTTTTTGGTCCTTGATTTCAACGCAGCTAAGTTTTAGTTTCATTTTTATTATAGTTTTATTTGTTTGTGTTTATTTGTTCGTTCAGGAAGGCTCTTCGCCGAAACGTTTCGTTGTTTTGTGAGGTCCTGTAAGGCTCTTACATACCCTGTTTGCGTGACATTTATCTACTTATCTAATACGCCCGATTGCAGTCTCACCCATAATTTTGGTTGAAGAAACCTGCCCTCTACCAGCAGCTCGATCTCTGCAACACCATCGTTGTTGTTTTCTTTCTTTAAATACTCTCCTCGTCTCGCAGCTCAACATTTCGTTACGTGGCTCAGAGCTGGAGAAGTTTAAAAGTCTTCCTGAAAGAGTTCGTTATAAAAATCATGATCCGGATGAGCCGCGGGCCGGACAAGCGATGTCCTCAAAGCCTGGCACATCATATGAAGGGCGGGAGTAATTACAACCCGCGATTACAGGGGCGGATACTGGGAAAGGCGCCCGCGGGGCGTTAAAATAAGAGAGGGCGGGTGTCGGGGAGGAGTAATAAAAAAACACGAAATTCTCAAGATTCTGCAAAAGTCTCCACGATTTCAAGATGGCGGGTTCCTCCCGAGATTTCAAGATGGCTGGTGTTGGCGTCACCACGAGAGCTGCAGGTCAAAGCGCAGACTAGAAGCCCTCGTGGTTCTCTCAATGTTCAGTATCAGATAAGTATGACCACCACCGACTTAAGATGAATAGCCCGTGCTCTGCTAAGTTTCAATCTAGAGCTTTCGCGTCACAAGCTAGATGGTTAAGTTATGTTTTCTTTCGGAGAGGGGACTAACGGCTGTAAGGATTGGAGAATAACTTTGCTAACAGAGCAACAAAACAGATACTGGGGTAGATTACATGATTTGTGCTGGGCGCTTTTTTACAGATTACGGTGGGATTATATACTTGAACTGATTAATATTTATAGCTTGAATTGGATTTTATTTACGGCTTGAATTGGATTTTATTTACGGCTTGAATTGGATTTTATTTACGGCTCGAATTGGATTTTATTTACGGCTTGAATTGGATTTTTATTTACGGCTTGCATTGGATTATATTTCTAGCTTGAATTGGATTATACTTAAATCATGAATTGGATTATATTTCTAGCTTGAATTGGATTATACTTAAATCTTGAATTGGATTATATTTCTAGCTTGAATTGGATTATACTTAAATCTTGAATTGGATTATATTTCTAGCTTGAAATGGATTATACTTAAATCTTGAATTGGATTATATTTCTAGCTTGAATTGGATTATACTTAAATCATGAATTGGATTATATTTCTAGCTTGAATTGGATTATACTTAAATCTTGAATTGGATTATATTTCTGGCTTGAATTGGATTATACTTAAATCTTGAATTGGATTATATTTCTAACTTGAATTGGATTATGCTTAAAGCTTGAATAGGATTATACTTAAAGCTTGCGCTGGATTATATTTAGAGCTTGAATTGGATTATATGTACAACTTGAATGGAATTATACTTAAAGTTTGAATTGGATTAAGAGAGAGAGAGAGAGAGAGAAATAGAGAGAGAGAGAGAGATAGAGAGAGAGAGAGAGAGAGAGAGAGAGAGAGAGAGAGAGAGGGAGAAATAAAATTGGAAAGAAAGAATGCGAAGGAAAGATAATAAAACAGTTAAGGTTAAATGTTTCACAGTTTTTAAAGAAACATTTGAAGAAATATATCCGGCATGGATACCTGGATGCCTCCCCCTCTCCCTGAACACAACCCTCACCCCTCCCCCCCTTCTTATCTCCGACTCTGTAAGTAGATAATCTCCCGTCCTGACGTGGAAGAATGAAAACGGGCGACCAAAAACCGCTGTGAGCCACTCACTGAGATAAACCTCGTCATCTTTCAGTCTCTTTGACTCTACCCCCCCCCCTCCTCCCCAGGCAAGTCATTGAAACAGGTATCACTGCTAAACCACAACACTTTATCCCCCCCCACACACCAATCTCCCCACCCCACGAGTTTGCTGTTACAATGATGAAGTGTCCAGGCACCGCCGCAGCAGGCGTCACTCCAAAGAGTCTGTTAACAAAAAAACGTTGCTTCCATTACCCACACAACACACACGTCTGTCTATTTCAATTAGTTTCCAATTTTGTTACACTTTTTAAAAAAAATGTTCCTTTCTTCTCGGTGTGGCCATTCATTCATTCATTCATAAGTCAAAGTAGCAAAGACTAAATACAAACGTTGCAACAAGCTAAGACTTTGACAGAAAGAACGATTATAGGACAGGGCCACTGGAGCCGGGTAGAGGGGCCATGAATTCGCTTCACATTCTTTCCATTTATCCGATATCCCCACATTATATCTCCACACTCTATCTCCACACCATATCCCCACACTCTATCACCACACTCTATCCCCACACTCTATCCCCACACTCTATCCCCACACTCTATCCCCACACTATATCCCCACACTATATCCCCGCACACTATCCCGACACCAAAAGCAACACTGCTGCCGTTCAGTTTTATGATAAAACCAAGAACCTACATTTGAAGAGATGATGATGATGACGGTTTATTGTATAACACTTTATTCCAACGGTGGCCGTACCGCGGCTCGCGAGCCGCATGCGGCTCTTTTGTGTTGACATTGCGGCTCGCGTACAATTCATAAAAGATATGTTACAAGAATTACTGGAAGACTTCCAAGCAAGTTTTAATGACCCATGGTCACTCAATGCGGTTCTTAAGAATTTTTAAATATATTTTAAAATGGGTGTCCGACTCTACAGGTCTGGCCAACCCTGCTTTAGTCCAAGCAAGTCAAGTAGGCTCATAGTGCTCGATGTTCAAAATACCCGAAGAAAAAAAAGTTTTAACCGGACTTTGGGCCAATGACTGGACTGTGGGCCTATGACTGGACTGTGGGCCAGTGACTGGACTGTGGGCCTAGGACTGGATTGTGGGCCAATGACTGGACTGTGGGCCTAGGACTGGATTGTGGGCCAATGACTGGACTGTGGGCCAATGACTGGATTGAGGGCCTATGACTGGACTGCGTGCCAATGACTGGATTGTGGGCCTATGACTGGACTGTGGGCCTATGACTGGACTGTGGGCCAATGACTGGACTGTGGCCCTAGGACTGGACTGTGGGCCTAGGACTGGACTGTGGGCCTAGGACTGGACTATGGGCCTGTGACTGCACTGTGGGCCAATGAATGGACTGTGGGCCAGTGACTGGACTGTGGGCCAGTGACTGGACTGTGGGCCAGTGACTGGACTGTGGGCCAGTGACTGGACTGTGGGCCAGTGACTGGACTGTGGGCCTAGGACTGGACTGTGGGCCTATGACTGGACTGTGGGCCTAGGACTGGACTGTGGGCATAGGACTGGACTGTGGGCCAATGACTGGACTGTGGGCCTATGACTGGACTGTGTGCCAATGCCTGGACTGTGTGCCAATGACTGGACTGTGGGCCTATGACTGGACTGTGGGCCAATGACTGGACTGTGGGCCTATGACTGGACTGTGGGCCTATGACTGGACTGTTGGCCAAGGACTGGACTGTGGGGCAATGACTGGACTGTGGGCCTATGACTGGACTGTGGGCCAATGACTGGACTGTGGGCCTATGACTGGACTGTGGGCCTATGACTGGACTGTGTGCCAATGCCTGGACTGTGTGCCAATGACTGGACTGTGGGCCTATGACTGGACTGTGGGCCAATGACTGGACTGTGGGCCTATGACTGGACTGTGGGCCTATGACTGGACTGTTGGCCAAGGACTGGACTGTGGGGCAATGACTGGACTGTGGGCCTATGACTGGACTGTGGGCCAATGACTGGACTGTGGGCCAATGACTGGACTGTGGGCCTATGACTGGACTGTGGGCCTATGACTGGACTGTGGGCCAATGACTGGACTGTGGGCCTATGACTGGACTGCGGGCCAATGACTGGACTGCGGGCCAATGACTGGACTGCGGGCCAAAGACTGGACTGTGGGGCAATGACTGGACTGTGGGCCAATGACTGGAATGTGGGCCAAAGACTAGCTTTGTTAAAAGCTGATAGGGGCTGGGGGGACACCGGGATAATACTGGTGGACCGGTGCCATCGGGACCGTTTTAAATATACACATAACTTGGAGATCGTATCGTTAATTTGTCTAGGAACTCTCAGAACTGAGAGAACTATGGGAACTGTGAACTTTGCAGGCCAACAGTGAGCTAGAGAACTACCGTAACATACGCTCCTGACAGCGTGGCAGAGCTAATGAATGGCTTACACTTACGCTCAGACGATGTCAGCGTAAATCTAATTCCAAATTCGTATCTGTCTTCTACATCTCCTTAAGCCGGCCATATCTGCTACCTCTAGAGCTCTAGCAGAAATTCTCAAACAGCTTTTCCATCATATGTGATTCAAGTGTGCCCCCCACCCCCACACCACAAACATTACTCATACCTTATTAAAGAATTCCCGTACATTACCCAATCCTATATTCCAAGTGGAGATAATCTCACGTCGTCATATTTTAACCAGTTATTTCCCTGCAAAGGGACAGCACTTGTGCTTCCTATCGACGTCTGATGGTCGTCACAAGACCCGTATGTTATAAACGTCTTCTCCATCAACAGAAAAAAAAGAAGCGCAGCGTTAGCGAGAGACAAAATCTACAAGCTCATTAGTTTCATACATTCAGGGGCGTAAAAAGGGAAGCGAAGAGGGGAGGCCCACCACAGAGGTAACTTTTCTTTTACAATTCTAAGTGATTTTCGATCCCGGGCACTTTGTCAAGTTTTGTCTTTTCTTCAAGATTCTCAGTCCGGACCTTTAGATACTGATGATGCGCTAAATTTCCAGTCTATTATAGTCCAGCATTATCGTCACGCTCCCATCTTTAAAAACTCGGGTAAATTAAAAGAGTCTTTAGATTTTGCTGTTTTTTAAAATGTTTGTTTTTGTTTTTGTGTACATTCCTTCGATGATTTTTGAAGACTTGCCCATCACTTTGATGCAGTTGTTTCAATAGAGCGTACTCCATTTGACTTCTTTATGAGTCCACCCACTGCGGGGACTTTCTGAAAGGACTGTGTTGAGGAACGCATCCCCTTAGAGTTACATGTTTTGAAGACCATCATATCACCATTATATCACCATCACCCCCTAATTATCCCACTATAATCCCAGTTATGACGTCCAAGTTGTCAGAAGTGAGGAAACATATACCTTACCAGGTCACAAAGAAAAGTTCCGGTTGTTTGGTCGTGGGACCAGAGCCACGAGTCTTAATTCCTAACACCCGGGAGAAAGTCACCTTCACATTGCAACGGCGGAGGTGACGTAGGGCACGGCAACAATTGACGGGATCGGCCTGGCCCCACCATCCCCTGTCCCACAAACCTACACACCCCCACTAACACACACCCCACTAACACACACCACACCACACCCCTGAAGCTCAGGTCATTTACCAAATTAGTTGGTACTAAATTTGCCCTGGTTACATTGCTGCTACAATACTGCTGTTACTCTAGTTCAGTGCTATACTCAAAGTGGTGGTCCGCGGACCAATATCGGTCCGGAGGCCATCCGCGGCCGGTCCACATATAAAGTTATCAAGAAAGGAAAGAAAAATGTAATTACTATCATCCACTGTGGTCCTCTGTGGTACTGTCGATTCCTGTGGTCCGCCGTGGAGCTGTCGACTCACTCACACACACACCGCTCGTACTTCCTGTTGATTTCGCCCCCTACCCCCTCACCCCCCCCCGATCCCACGGGGTCCGACCGTTCAAACAGACCGGTTTAAGACTGGTCGTCAAAAAAACGTTTCTGTATAAACATGTCTCAACTTATCGTCCCGAGAAGACGGCAACAGAGGGAAGTATATGACACGGAAGCTAACCGGCTTATCGGAGTTTATTTTCACGTGCAACTTTTACCAGGAGCCGACATACAAGCCCCCGGGGTGTCAGTCTAGGCAGAGCGGGGGGGGGAGTCAAACATGCTGCTAGGGTTCAGTTATGGTGTTGTACTAAAGATAAGTCTTAGGTATGTAGACGGAGGTGGGGGGGAGGTGTAAAGAAAATGGGGGGGGTAGGGGTTGGAGGGAGCGGGGGGGGGAGAGAAAGGGGGTGAGGGGAATATGGATGGAGGCAGAAATGTGTGGAGAAGAATGTGAAGAGAGATTAGAAAAGACAGAAGAGAAGGAAGAGTTGAAGGAGACGGATGAATGAAGGTTACGAGGGGTAGGTGTAATAAATATATATCTACATCCCGTCCGTGTGTCCATCCGTCCATCGATGGTCCGTCTAAAGCTGCGCGGCTGCGCGGCCACGCAGATATCCGACCGACGCCGTGCTGCAGTTTAGAATTATCGTGCAGCAAATTTTGCTAGATATTGCACAAAAAATGGAAGCTAAGCAACTTTGCACAAGAAATTTTATACTTTGCACACGGACCAACGAACCTTATGTGTGAATGCCCGTATGAATAAATGTATATTCTTTGTTTCCAAGAAGCTCTCAATGCCCGACTAGACCGGACGATGCGCTAGTAAATGACTTGGACAGGAAGTATTTCTCGGGCCTGGGCTCACATGTTCTCAACATGTAAGTAAGCGGGGTACAGGGGGGCCTGTCGTGGCATGATTTCCTCCCGCCCCCAACCCCACGAGAGAGATGCTAAACAATGGCAATGAATGACCGAGACGATTGAAATTGACAAACACGAGTAGTATATTAGTCAGCACGCGAGCATGCATCACTAGGAATGACACACGTTCCTTGCTATATTGATATTTCTTAAAGTCTGGCTTTTTTTTTCTCTTTCATCAAATCACGCAAATGACTTAAGCACATACTAAAGAACAGAATTTAATAAGATGAAATACTGAATTGTCTCTGTCACAGTAACTAAGACACCTATAAATAACCCAGATGAAATTCCCGAAAAATTTGCATTAATTTTTTCTTTTTTTTAGATTTGCCACAAACGTTTTGGATGCGTAAATTTCTGTTTTACGGACAAGAAAATTAAAGTTCGTAAATCTGCGGTGTGAAAAAGACGAAACTATAAAAAACGGTGTAGTTCAGATGTATGAAATAAAATTGGCAGTGGGCGAAACTCAAGACCACTGACCCAACTGGGTCACGGTCACGTGGTCTCCATGGAAGCGAAGTCGCAGAGATAACGTGGTGACACAATTGGAAATCTATACGTTTAATGATCAAGATGCCACACGTTAAGTCAATGAGTTTTATACAGAGAGTATTTCCTGCCAGCCTCCTTTAATATGAAACTTTGGTTGAGTGGGGTGGGGGCGGGGGAGGGGGGTTTATTTGTCTCTTGTCATAAAAAATAAATTTGTGAAAGCGGGTCAAAAGATGGGTCCGAATCCAAATTGTGAAACTCAACGATCAATGAGAATTTATGACCCGTGAGACACATTGGGGTCTTTAATATTTTAAGACACTTTCATCACATTTTTTTCTAACTTGTGACACGACTCGATAAGTCCTGCGAACATGTCTGTAGTGGAGTGGGGGGGAGGGGGTTGGTCACCCCTTCAGGCACCCACGCCTCGCACTCCAACCGTGGAAAAGCCGGGGAGTCGGTGAGTGCATTCCCTCGACAGCCATAACACCAGGCGAGCAGAGGCCCTCGGGTCGTCAATAATAGATGAGTGAACAACGAACAAGTGAATTAAAAGCGCTTAGAGGGTTGGGAGATATGACTTTAGGTGGGGACGGTTGGTGGAGGTGCTGGTGGATGTGTTGGTGGAGGTGCTGGTGGATATGTTGGTGGATGTGTTGGTGGAGGTGTGAGTTTGTTGGTGGAGGAGTTGGTGGATGTGTTTGTGCATGTGTTGGTGGATGTGTTGGTGGAGGTGCTGGTGGATATGTTGGTGGATGTGTTGGTGGAGGTGTTGGTGGATGTGTTGGTGGATATGTTGGTGGAGGTGTTGGTGGATATGTTGGTGGATGTCTTGGTGGATGTGTGAGTTGGTTGGTGGAGGTGTTGGTGGATGTGTTGGTGGAGGTGTGAGTTTCTTGGTGGAGGTTTTGGTGGATGTGTTGGTGCATGTGTTGGTACATGTGTTGGTGCATGTGTTGTTGGATGTGTTGGTGGATGTGTTGGTGGATGTGTTGGTGGATGTGTTGGTGGATGTGTTGGTGCATGTGTTGGTGCATGTGTTGGTGGAGGTGTGAGTTTGTTGGTGGAGGTGTTAGTGGATGTGTTGGTGGATGTGTGGGGATAGTTGGTGGATGTGTTGGTGGATATGTTGGTGGAGGTGTGAGTTTGTTGGTGGATGTGTTGGTGGATGTGTTGTTGGATGTGTTGGTGGATGTGTGAGTTGGTTGTTTGATGTGTTGGCGGATGTGTGAGTTGGTTGGTGGAGGTGTTGGTGGCTGTGTTGGTGGATGTGTGGGTAGGTGCTGATGTTGGTGGATGTGTGGGTAGGTGCTGATGTTGGTGGATGTGTGGGTAGGTGCTGATGTTGGTGGATGTGTGGGTAGGTGCTGATGTTGGTGGATGTGTGGGTAGGTTCTGATGTTGGTGGATGTGTGGGTAGGTGCTGATGTTGGTGGATGTGTGGGTAGGTGCTGATGTTGGTGGATGTGTGGGTAGGTGCTGATGTTGGTGGATGTGTGGGTAGGTGCTGATGTTGGTGGAAGTCAGGTTTATTGGAGAATGCGTTACTTGTCGAGATGTAAAGAATGTTATATTTAGTGACGGGTTGACTATTTCCGTGCGCGATGCACGTTTTTTGTGCATTTGTGTTTGTCTGTGTGTGTGTGTGTGTTTGTGTATGTTGAGCTCGTCCCAACATATGGTCAGCCCTTCAAAAAAGGCGGCGCAGTGGGGTCGGATGGTGGAACCAGGCCCTTCGTCCTTATTCCTCGTATCGTAATCCTTCCACCCTTTTCATTTGGCTAATTACCATCAAAGCACCGAGACATTCGCCTCGTTCTGACCTGTACGAGATCAAAGCGAGGCTCACGTTTCTTGCACGTGGTTTTTGCCCCCTGCTCGTAGGAGGAGGGGGGTGCAATTATCTACTTGTTTTGTGATTACAGAGGCCGGCTTTGATAAAATTCTTGATAAGCCCTCGTAAGATCGGTCCGGCCTCGGTCAGTCGGGGATCAATTAACCTAAACCCATGGATGCGCGAGTATCTGGGGCCAATCTGCCATTTGGAATTATCAGGAGTCAAGCACCACGTGGCGTCGTGCAGCAGACGAGAGTTGAAAGAAGTTATTTCTCGACTTAGCGATAGGAGTTCCACGCCCCGCTGACCCGGGACGGTCATTAGTAATATTTTATTTCCGTCTGGCTGGACGGGTCGGACTTACTAAACTGTCTGGGACGACAGAATGTCTGTGTTAATAGTGGTGGTTTTGTTTATGCTATGGGTATGTATATTCTGTCTGGGACTACAGAATGGCTGTGTTAATAGTGTTGGTTTTGTTTATGCTATGGGTATGTATATGATGTCTAGGACGACAGAATGGCTGTGTTAATAGTGTTGGTTTTGTTCATGCTATGGGTATGTATATGCTGTCTAGGACGACAGAATGGCTGTGTTAATAGTGTTGGTTTTGTTTATGCTATGGGTATGTATATGCTGTCTAGGACGCCAGAATGGCTGTGTTAAATGTTTATACTCTATATGCTATAGATATGTATATGTTATGGCAATGGCTATGTGAAAGGTTGGTATTGAATATGCTATGGGTATGAATATGCTGTCTAAAATGACAGAATGGCAATGCTGAGTGCCGGTATAAAATATGACAAAGGTTTATATTTCTGATAAATATCGCGACTGTAACTCTTCCATCGGAATTGGATTTGTATTCGTATATTATGTATGAATGCTCCTATCTGACACGTATTTATTGTTTCTATGGAAACTTCATTGGTATGTATAGGAAATGTTTAATATGTTTCCATGGAAACTGTATCGGTATATATGGGAAGTTTATCATATGTTGTATTGAACCCGTATTTATATTTATATCTGAAATTCACATTGTTTCCAGTGCTGGATTTTCTATTTGCTAAACAATTTATAGCTTTGGGCCCCCACCTTCTTGGAATTTTTTTTCATATTTTGCACTGACATAGAATATCTTCAAATGCCCCCTCCCCATATCTCAAATAACTTAGGGCGACATCCAGTCTAAGTCTGACCCTGAATGTTTCTATCCCAAATGATTTTCCATTTCTTTGTAAAAAAATTTAATAATATTTATTGATTCTTATTTACAGGGTTGTCGTCGACGAAGAGAACCAAGAGAAGGGACCAGTACTCTAGGAGAACCAAGAGAAGGGACCAGAACTCTAGGAGAAGAGAAGGGACCAGTACTCTAGGAGAACCAAGAGAAGGGACCAGTACTCTAGGAGAACCAAGAGAAGGGACCAGTACTCTAGGAGAACCAAGAGAAGGGACCAGTACTCTAGGAGAACCAAGAGAAGGCACCAGTACTCTAGGAGAATCAAGAGAAGGGACCAGTACTCTAGGAGAACCAAGAGAAGGGACCAGCACTCTAGGAAAATCAAGAGAAGGGACCAGTACTCTAGGAGAACCAAGAGAAGGGACCAGTACTCTAGGAGAACCAAGAGAATGGACCAGTACTCTAGGAGAACCAAGAGAAGGGACCAGTACTCTAGGAGAACCAAGAGAAGGGACCAGTACTCTAGGAGACCTATTGAATGTCCGTAGATCTATTGAATGTCCTAGACCTATCGAATGTCCGTAGACCCATCGAATGTCCATAGACCTATCGAATGTCCGTAGACATATCGAATGTCTGTAGACCTATCAAATGTCCCGCAGACCTATCGAATGCCCATAGACCTATTGAATGTCCGTAGACTTATCGAATGTCTGTAGACCTATCGAATGTCCGTAGACCTGTCGAGTGTCAGCAGACATCTCGTCTGTCAGTAGACATCTCGTCTGTCAGTAGACATCTCGTCTGTCAGTAGACCTATGGAGTGTCCGTAGACCTATGGAGTGTCCGTAGACCTATGGAGTGTCCGTAGACCTATCGAATGCCCGTAGACCTATTGAATGTCCGTAGATCTATCGAATGTCCGTAGACCTATCGAATGTCCGTAGACCTATCGAATGTCCGTAGACCTATCGAGTGTCAGTAGACCTATCGAATGTCCGTAGACCTATCGAATGTCCGTAGACCTATCGAGTGTCAGTAGACCTATCGAATGTCAATCTTGTTAATATGTCGATAGGACAACTTGCACAAAAAACTGAAGTTATTTTGAAGAGTTGGACGCGATGTAGGTTATCTGTATCAAATCTAGAGTAAAAACTAACTTCCCGTTTAGTGACGACCACTCAACCCCCCCCCCACCGCCACCTCTCAGGACCCAGATCACCTAAGCTGTCCCTCCCTACAAACAACTGAGGTGTTACTTTTCAAGCCCCAACACACCAGCAGTCAGTGAAGCGAAAAAGTTACCAGTGAAGGGGCAACAAAAATAAAGTAAGAAAGTTCCAAAGGCGTTTCCCCATCATGCCCTGAGTCCGGTACAAACCCATCTGCTATAGCCCCAAGATACAAACCCATCTGCTATAACCCCAAGATACAAACACATCTGCAATAGCCCCACGATACAAACACATCTGCTATAGCCCCAAGATACAAACACATCTGCTATAACCCCAAGATACAAACACATCTGCTATAGCCCCAAGATACAAACCCATCTGCTATAGCCCCAAGATACAAACACATCTGCTATAGCCCCAAGATTCAAACACATCTGCTATAGCCCCAAGATACAAACACATCTGCTATAGCCCCAAGATACAAACACATCTGCTATAGCCCCAAGATACAAACACATCTGCTATAGCCCCAAGATACAAACACATCTGCTATAGCCCCAAGATACAAACACATCTGCTATAACCCCAAGATACAAACACATCTGCTATAGCCCCAAGATACAAACACATCTGCTATAGCCCCAAGATACAAACACATCTGCTATAGCCCCAAGATACAAACCCATCTGCTATAACCCCAAGATACAAACAAACAAACTCGGTTACTATGACTACCACCCCGGGTTTTTTGTCGTGCTATTGCAAGACAATCAAATTCATAAACCTATCAATGAAATACTCAACGAATCATCCTATATAATAAAAGGCTATGTTCTGTGCAGTCATCGATAGCGATTGGTCCCTCAAACACATGACTCCTACAGCCAATCATATTGAACACGTTTACGCGGACTTTAAAAACGAGTTATTTTTGGTGCAGTATTTCTTCCAAGACTTTATTTTGAGTTATACGCGTTGGGATTTATAGTCAAAAGCTCTGTTTTTACGAGTTATTTATTTTAACTACAATAAATAGTATCTTTGACGTGATGCACTTGTATGCCGGTCGAGACGGCTGTTGGAGGGGAGTTACAACATGCCATCGAACGGTGGCGGAACGTCCTTGGACGGGCTTTGTTGCTCGTTAAAAATAAAATTATTATTATAATTTCTGGCCGTGGACCTGTTCTGAGAACAAAGAATTGTACGAAGTTTTGCGACTCCGGCAAATGTTCTGTGCCACCAAGCTACACCACACCTCCTGTTGTCGTTGGTTGTTTGTTGTGGATTTCTAGGAGGGGGGTGCATTTCATCAAACTGCCACACCCTGTCTCGCCTCCGACAAACAAAATAAGAGAAAACACTAATTTGATGGACGGAAGAAACGGATCTCTCTCCCCCCCCCACCCCAATGAAAGAGTTTCTGTGAAGGGTGGGGGTGTGGGTGGAGGGGGTGTGGATGGAGGGGGTGTGGATGTAGGGGAGTGTGGGGCGGACAAGGATAAGAATCTCAAACCAAGGCGTATAGCTGTGTGGTCGGGTGTGTGGGGGTCGAGGGGAGTGTGGGGGAGGCGTCGCTCTAAGTGGTATATTTCTGACCCTGATTTACAACCACGCTGACCACTTCGTGTCCGGCATTGTGGCCAAACTGACCGGGAGTCCCGACTTAATGACCGGGTCGTCGGCGGTGAGGGATACGCTGGTGTTTCCGGAACGAGGGTTTGGCGAGGGGTATAAATCACCAGTAATGATTCCCACAAAATACGCCCTCGGCTCAGAGGCGTTCGGCAATCGACATGTGTTTGCGCCAGAAAATTGAGGGGGATTGGGACGGGGGAGGGGGGGGCGTGGTCGTCCTTCAGTAAACAAGAAATAAAAGTTGAAGACAACTTTGACCTGAAATGCTCAAAGCCAGTGTTTCGTTGAGCTTATGGCTCTTTTGAAGTATAGCGCCAAAATACACTTCATTTTATGTAAAACAACGGAAATAATTTTAAAAAAACCAACGGAATTAATAAGAACTATTGAATATCAAACAAAACCGTTTTACTCTGTCATTATACAACGCAATTGGTTGCATATGAACATGGGGACACGCTGATGCTCTAAAAATCTAAACACATTCATGTCTCATGTCTTTCACTTAAAGCTTCGAGTGTAAAAATATGGTCTTAAATTCATCTTCTCGCCCATTTTCTTGTCAACGTTGTTCACATTACAGCCAGAGCTAGACAAAAATGTGGCTCAACCTTAAAGACAACCCTATTCCAACTCCTTTGCTTAACCACGCACGCAACTCCTTTGTTTAACCATGCACGCAACTCCTTTGTTTAACCATGCACGCAACTCCTTTGTTTAACCACGCACGCAACTCCTTTGTTTAACCATACACGCAACTCCTTTGTTTAACCACGCACGCAACTCCTTTGTTTAACCATGCACGCAACTCCTTTGTTTAACCATGCACGCAACTCCTTTGTTTAACCATGCACGCAACTCCTTTGTTTAACCACGCACGCAACTCCTTTGTTTAACCATGCACGCAACTCCTTTGTTTAACCATACACGCAACTCCTTTGTTTAACGACGCACGCAACTCCTTTGTTTAACCACGCACGCAACTCCTTTGTTTAACCGTGCACGCAACTCCTTTGTTTAACCACGCACGCAACTCCTTTGTTTAACCACGCACGCAACTCCTTTGTTTAACCATACACGCAACTCCTTTGTTTAACCATACACGCAACTCCTTTGTTTAACCATGCACGCAACTCCTTTGTTTAACCATGCACGCAACTCCTTCTTTTAACCATGCAACCATGAAGACCACAATATGACGACTAAACATGTGACGTCTAAACATGTGACGTCTGAACATGTGACGCCTAAACATGTGACGCCTAAACATGTGACGTCTAAAGATGTGACGTCTAAACATGTGACGTCTAAACATGTGACGTCTAAAGATGTGACGTCTAAACATGAGACGTCTAAAGATGTGACGTTTAAACATGCATGTGACGTCTAAAGATGTGACGTCTAAACATGTGACGACTAAACATGTGACGCCTAAACATGTGACGTCTAAAGATGTGATGTCTGAACATGTGACGTCTAAACATATGCCGTCTGAACACTTGAAGAATTTACCAATGCCGAACAGCAGACGGCCCAAACGTTGTTCATCATGGAAGAGTTCTCCAGCCTTCAGATGGCGATGGCGGGGAATCCTCTCGTTGATTCCTACCAACTGCTCCCCTTCGCCCTCCTCCAATCAACTCTCCACAATCAAGATGGCATTAGGAAACAAGAACTTGTCTCTTGACATGATATGCTCCCATCTCCGCGGGGGGGGGGTAGGGGCATTGTTACCCCCCCCCCTTCACACCCAACATGCCCCCCCCCGCTACCTGACCCTTGAGTTGTTGGGGAAGTTCACGTCGGTGACGTGTGCCGACAACAGCAAAGGGTGGGGGTGGGGGTGGTGGCGTGTTAAATAGCTGGAATTGTTTTACACCTCGCGCCAGCCTCAGTGGCTATCTTTAAATTAGGTGTCCAAGATAATAACATTAAAAAAAATAATTCGACGACAAACAATTATATCTTATCTTATATTATTTTATCTGTAACAGAAACTCCTTCTATACAGAAGATTATTGCGTCTTACGCTCATTTGTGGTTTTGTCTGTGTTTGTTCTTGCATACGGATTTAGAGCGATGCAGTGTTGTTGTCAAAGGGTCAAAGGTTGAAGTATAAAGACGTACGCATTGATAAAGGTAATAAAAATGTGGAATGGGAAGAAAAAACCACGTGACATAGTTGACACGTGTTTTGGATTTATTTGATGGTAGCTATAACTCAAATAAATGTTATTGTTTCTGGAAAAGAATCGAAAAAAATATGTCCGTAACGCTAAACTTTAAAAAAAATTATTATTTTTAACTGCAGCGACCGCAGTAACACAAAAGTATAAATGTAATTTAACTGCAGCGACCTCACTTAGACTGAAGTATCACGTAATTTTACTGGAGCGAGCGCACTTAGACTGAAGTATCACGTAATTTAACAGAGCGACCGCACAAACAGTAAAGTATCAAGCAATTTTACTCAAGCGATCGCACTTACACTAAAAAAAATCACGTAATTTTACTGGAGCGACCGCACTAAACACACAAGTACCATTTAACTTAACTGTAGCGACCGCAATAACTCTAAATTATTATGTACTTTATCTGGAGTACTTCAGTCATGCCACATAGGACAAAGTAGATGGCTGGCCAGTCAAACGGACTTAAAAATCTGTCTATGTGGGCAGCTGATTTCCAAACAATCACTTCATTCCAGTACTGATTTGTAAACTTTTCGTACAGCGTTCTTAATGGCTTGGGAGTGTGTGTGTGTGGGTGCGAGTATATGTGTGTGTGTGGGGGGGGCATTGGAGTATTTTAATGTATATTTTTTCTCCTTCCTTATTATTTTTTTGTCTAATGGGGACAGGCAACCCAGAAATGTCTCGTTATGTTAATGAAAGCTCGCGCTCAGGCCAAGCGCACGAGTCGCTGAATCCAGAACGAGGCGCACATATAGACAAGTTTGTCTGGAGATCGCTTCTAGCTCAGAACATTCTAATAACCCCGACACTGTCGCCCGGAGGTTGACAAGTTCTAACGTATCCTTAATTAGTTTCATTTTTTTGAAGGGGCTCCTGCAATTAAAGGCTGAGGCGGGCGGGCGGGGTGATCTTGACAGATCCAAGAATCTCAGACTACAAGACAAGCGTTTAGAAATAGATTTCATCGACGTGTAGTTGTTTTTTTTTGTGTTAGAGGTGGGTGGTCACAGGCGTCACAAGGGTTGGGGGGGGGGTCATCCAGTGCAGTAGCTCATGGTGTCAACCTCTGACGACTTACCCCCCATAGACCATCTTCGAATCTCCCAGTGCTTAATAACGGGAACATGCAGAGTTTTACGTTTAGGTGTAGCCACGGGTCATCCGGTGCGGTTCGCACCCCTTGTAGCAACCCCTTGGTGACGACATTTGAGGTGGTATGGAAAGTAGATTTACGAGGTCAGGACCATAGGTTGTGGTTAGGGGAATGGTTACCGGGGTGAGTTGAGGGACTGTGACTTGTGGAGTAGGTTGCAGATGTGGTTTTCGAGGGCTGCGTTATGAAAAAAAAAGGGGGGGGGGCTAGTTGGCTCAGATGAGCAAAATGATGCCGACGAAGGACGTGTGATGCCACGGCTGCTGTGTTGGGCAGGACGAGGTGGTTGAGGTCTAGTCTGCCCCGCGTGGATTTAGACGAATGCTATTCGATTAATATGCAGCATTTCTATTTCGCTAGGCCGCTAGGACTAGTGTTATCCTTAAAATAATGTATCCACTGTCCACAATCTTTGAATGCCTAGCTTTCACTGTTGACTTAAAGATTGTAATGTATATTTGAAGAGCTCGTATCCCAGATTTCTTTCTGTCACCAGAGCGTCTGACTTAACACCGGGGAGTCAAGGGTATGTGCGTGTATGTGGAGGGTAGGGCAAGGTTATGTGCGTGAATGTGGAGGGTAGGGCAAGGGTATGTGCGTGTATGTGGAGGGTTTGGGTGTTTCCCCACATATCAAAGATGAGCCCACATATCTCGTGTAGAAGTCCAAATCGTGGAACGAACACCAGGTTGGTCTGAGGTCCCCCCACCCCCCCCCACCCCCGCTCCGCCCTCAAAACTCCACTCACCCAGGCCTTGGGTCTGCTGGGCGCGGGGGGGAACAAAAGAAGCTGGCAGACGACTCGGTCACCGTGATGGGAGACACTAATGACGGCCCTGCACGCGACCACCGACATGGCGGCAAAACGTACGACGCTCCAGGTCTCCGGCAGGAGTCAAATAACTTGTGGGGATAATTCGCTTTCAGTCTGATGGGACCGAACAAACGGCTTCTCTGTTGGTCTTTGTGGGATGTTTTATTAAGTTGAATGTTCGGCTGAGTGTTCGGCTGAGTGTTCGGCTGAGTGTTCGGCCTAAGGGGGACAGTGATTTTTTTTTAAAATTGCCCCAACAAAACCAGACGAACCGGACTACAAACATTCAAGTTTTTGAAACTATAAATCTTGTCAGCCATTGAAAGCAAATAACTTTTTCAGATATCCAAGGATGCTTCTGGTTAGTTATTTTAGACACAAAACTTTGTCAGATATTTCAGATCTATTCCGGTCAAGCTATGAGAATCAGATGCCGGCGGTCTCTCTGTATTGTTGGTCTATCCGTGGTACGATGTGGCTGCGTAGATGATACTGGGTCTCAATGAAGAGATTTCAATCAATAAATACAATCCCACAGGTAGTTCCTAGCGATTGGGGCACAGGAAAGGCCAGGTGTTACAAGGTTGGAGCGTTTACATACAGATATGGTTACTTTTTTTGTTTGTTTGTTACTTCACAAAGCAAAAACACAACGTGGTGTTGCTATTGTTTAGAAGTGCAGCCGTCAGACAGCGCTTGCAGTTGTAATAATGTATGGCGAACGTTGTCATGACAACGAACGCTTGAGAAATATTTTTAATGGTATAAACAAATAAACGGGCATTTCATTCTGTCTCTACTTTTATCTTGTAGAGCCACCAGTCAATGTAGTGATTGTGAACGACCAGTCAATATAGAGATTGTGAACAACCAATAAATGCAGTGATTGTGAACGACCAGTCAATATAGAGATTGTGAACAACCAATCAATGTAGTGATTGTGAACGACCAGCCAATGTTTGCAATAAATTTGCACCAAGAGGAGACAATTCCTCACATAAACACCGACTTGTTTGAAGGCGCGGACACTTGACTTCGAGGGTTTATTTACAGTGTGGCTACTAGAGAAATGTTGGGGAAAAAAAAAGCTTTCCAAACGTATCTCTAGCGCTCTCTCTCCCAAAGTCTCGAGCTTATTACAGTCAGGCGAGGGCTTGTTTGATTGGATTAATGCCCAGCACACAACAATCCAGTGCCGGCTCTATTGACGTGGATGTACCGAGTGCGTTAAACGTGCGGTCAAGTACCCGCAGTTTAGTGCCCATTAGGGGTGGCTTTCATGTGCGAGTCGTCTGTTTGTAGTTTTGGCCGAGGAGAGTCTCCTTTGAAGGCATGACTCGGCAAAGTCTCGTCAAGTGACCAGAGAGACGAGTCACTGAAGAACTTTTTACGACAGCGGTTCTAGCTTTGTGGGCCTCTTGGGTCACACTTTGATCAGTCTGCATACTTTCGTAAACCTTTATGTCAACGAAATAGATCGTGTTTTTTTTAAAGATCATAATAACTTATACTTTAAAAAGAATCTATAACAAGACATGTTCCAATAGATTGTCAAATGTCTCACATACACCAACTATATAACACAGAAGTGACAGAACCCTGCATCCAGGTAAGGGCTCACCTATCAAAGCTCCTCGTTTGACAATCGAGCATAGCCGAGGCCAAGTGCGATGGTATGAGATCAGGTTTATTGCTCGGGCATCAAACGAGGGCGCGTGATTCTCGTCGAGAGGGTGATATTTACCCATCTTATTATCAAAGGTAAGACAATTATTCCGGCCGGGGGGGAGGGGGGGGGAACCGAGCTTGGGTTGAATTTTTTATATTTTTTTTTACGTCTTGGCTTTCTTCAGTTCAGTTACACTTGTACAAAGATCGTGAACAAAGAGAGAGGCGTCGTTTGGAGTAAGATGATAGCGTGTTGTGGTGTGGTACTGGTCTCAGATATCTACTCTAGATATTACGTTACAAACACAGTCCATACACCGTTCTCTCACATGATTTGTGTGTGTGTGTGTGTTTTTTGTGTGTGTGTGCTTCGTCCCATTGTTTGAAATGTTTCCTAGAAACAACTGTTTCCTGTTGTCTTTTGTTTCAGATCTGTTTAAACAACTGTGTTTTACTGCCCCTTGTTTCAGATCTGTTTAAACAACTCTGTTTTAGTGCCTTCTGTTTCAGAACTGTTTAAAAACTCTGTTTTAGTACCTTCAGTTTCAGAACTGTTTAAAAAACTGTGTTTTAATGCTTTCTAATTCAGGTCTGTTTCTTCATTGCTCTTTGAGAATATGTGGAGTCTGGAAAGTGGGGGAGAGGGGGGGGGGCTGGGAGGCACGGAAAAATCCACCCCCCCCCACACTCCCACCAAAAATAAACCAACCTATACCCATAAAAAATAAACTTGCATAAAAATTGCAACAGAGGTCAATCAGTGGATCTCAACTTTTGAAATAAGAGCATTCATGGCTCAGGGGAAGGGGGGTCTTGTTCAATTTAATTGATCCCGCGGCATCTCATCAAATATGGAAATCCCCCGAACACGTGGAGATGCTAGAGATGCGAGTGAAAGCGTTCCACCAAAAAGGATAATCTAACAAAGTGGTAGGGGAGTTTCGCAGACAATAAAAGCGGGGCTGGGGGGGGGCAGTCAGGCAGTGACAAAAATTACAACAGTGGTGGAGGATCGCCTGGCCGAGAAGATCGCGGAGTCGCTTCGGAAAGCAGCAGGTTCGAGTCTCGGAGTCCCGCTTAAGACTACTTAGAGAATTCGCAACAGGTCACCATTGATGCAAAATTTGATAATTGTGTCTACGCTACTGTATGTGTTCAGATCAGTCTGTCCGCCTAGTTTTATCTTATCTTATCGTATCGTATCTTATCTATCTTATCTTATAAATCTGATCGGAGCTGATCTTATCTTACCTTATCCTATCTTATTTTATCTTATTTTATATATCTTATTTTATATATCTTATCTTATATATCTTATCTTATTTTATCTTATCTTATCTGGTACAGACGCTCCGTCTATACAGAAGATTATTGCGTCCTCTGCGTATCCATGGTTTATGTCTATTCTTGAATTTTTATTAGAGTTTTGAAGGTTGATAGAGTGTTGGTTTTCCTGGTTTCCTCGGGCAACCCATTCCACGTCCGAAATCGAAGAACGAGAATTTGTATGTGTTTGTTCTTCCATATGGAATAAGAAAAGTGTTTTTTTAAAAATCCCAATGTCTTTCTGAGGATTGTTTTAGTAGAGTACCTTTGTGTTGTATTTCCACGTTAGAATTAAATTGCCTTATGTATTGTTACTAACTACAGTACTATGCTCTTTGTTCTTCTATCCTCTAGTGTTTCAAGGTTTTATGATTTAATTAATGTTCATTATTTTAAACTAGTGTATCACCCGAAAAAATGACGGAAGTTTTCAAAATAAATACACATCAGATTAAAAAATAACGTAATACAGAACTTTCATTTATTTTTATTTAATTCATTTATTATCATATTGAACAATTTTATGCGGAACGTTCGAAGCGTGTTATTTTTGGTGCAGTAATTTGGTGCCCTGCTTTCTAAAATTAGTAGCACTATAAAACAAAATCGAACGCAGCGCCACCTAACAGCATTACATTACATTACTACCATACAGACAACGGGAATTATGTATATTGAAGTGAGTTTTGAGTTGATGAGGGCTATGAACACTATTCCCATCAAGACATTTTGTGTTCAAGTTTAAGGTAAATATTTTTGCACACATTTTAGCTCCACGAGTCAAACGATTAGCGAATAATGATAAAAGAAATTAATAGATACAACTAAACAAGTAAATTAAATAATCAATTACAGACACACGAAAATGTAGTTATTTCTGTCAATATATTCATTGTTCATTAACTCGTGTCTATTCAGTTTATATTAATTTTTTTAAAATGAAATTTTATTTCTATCTTTATTTTAAATTGTACTTTTGGATTGGGCTTAACCCTACCAGACCGCTGTACCGGTTTTACGGTAATTTCTTAACGACCCCTAATCCGCTGGCCACATTTTATGGTATTCGCTAGTTACGATAAAATTGTTTTAAAAAACGATTCAAAAGCTAAAAATAGCAAACCAATCGTTGTGTAGTTGTGTAACTCTGCCCCATGTTTTAAGTGTAATTTGTGTGTGCTTATGTTAAAAATTATTGAAAATTAATGTAAATCGAGTGTCTGATGAAAAAAGCATTTGACAGGAAAGTGGAACTAGGATACTGTGTTATATTCTTTTGAAATTTTTCTGGATCTAAGTGATAATTTAATCAAGAAAACGTTTCTAGGTCAGGTAACACACTGTGTTAGAGCTAATCGAGTTCATGTTGTGTATAGGCCTTGGCCTTGTCATTATTTACCGAAAGTCTAATAATTGAATTAAATAAAAAAATCTGTCCACATCCGGGTAGTGTGTAAGGTCGGTTAGTAAACTTGTCTTCGTTATTCCGGTAATCCCTTATTTCAGCGCATTTTATATTTCAAGTCATCAAAAAAACATTTGTTCAAACTTACTTCATTAATTATTATTATGAAATCTATTTTAAAATTAAAACATTATTTTTTTGTTGAAATAAAATTACTATTTTACAAATTGTACGAAATAAAAATGTGTATATTTCACTATCTTCTGTGACTAACGGCGCCATTGTTGTTGTTGGAAGTCTGCTTTTAAAAACCTTTTTCTAAGTTGAAAACCCCTTTAAACTCAACAAAACACACGAAAAACTAATTGTAAAGCATTAACTACTTTTTTTTATTTCTGATTTAAGTGTTTAAATTACTAAATGTAAGTTATTTTATTTATTTTGTTCTAAAAATATAAAATGCGCTGAAATAAGGGATTACCCGTTATTCCTATTGAAACTGAGCTTTTTTTGTAGCCAAAAACTAGCCAAAAACTTGTTTACAAGCGTATTTTTAGGAAATTTAATTTATCGAAAATATTCGGATTTTTTCCACAGTCTTTCCAAACACACGCGTGTATGTTAAGTATGTAATTTTTGTTGGAGGAATTGGTCCTACAGAAAATTTTCAAAACCTTAATGCCTTAATTTGATAGAATTTTAAAAAAAAGTTTAAGGTTATATTATTTGATATATTATATAATGCGAAATAGAACGTACTTTTGAATTTAAGAGTGAATTTAATTTAATATGTAATTGGAGCAGTGACTATGAATATACTTTTTTTTAGTTCATCCGCTCGTTCGTCCGTGATTGCCGTGAATTTTATTCATTCATACTATTATTTACTTTACTACTAATACTAATGACTAATCATGTAATTATAATTAAAGTCATAATCTTAGTGTTAGTTTATAACTAATAAATACTAAGGCATATATATTTTATATGAACCAATGAAAACAATTTATATTAAATATATTTTTTTTATAAGTATAAGAATTAAGAAGTACAAGTTTGCTAGGACTAGTAGTACTAATACTAGTAGTAATTACTAGTAGTAATTTCAATTAAAAATATCAATATAATGTTAAATTATGTGATAAATTATATTTTGCGAAATGGAACGTCCTTGCGAGTATGATTTATGTAAATGAATTAGTGACTCGGCTCTGACTGAGGCTCTAGTTCTAGTTCATTTGCTCGTTCGTCCTTGAACTTTATTATTTCATGCTATTTACTACTAATACTAATGATGTAATTATAATTAAATTCATAATCTTAGTGTAAGTTTATTACCAATAAATACCAAATCATTTATTTTTATAAGGACCAAGGAAAACAATCAATATTAAAATAAATATATTTGTTAATAATTGACTACTATTACGCTAGTGTCGCTAGGACTAGTGTTTACCGTAGTTACGAGTATCGAACGACCGCTTACACTCATATTTAAAAATGTTTAGGCTTATTTATTTAAGTTTTAAGTCTTCGGAATTTAAATAATTTATTCAGCTGCAAAACTAAGTGTAAAGAAATATTTGCACCTAGAATATCGTTTTTAGTGAGATCAGAGTATCAAAATACACTGTTGTAATGGACCTTTCAGAAATGTTTGACCTGCATCTAAAAATAGCCCAATTACCGAATGAGCTATGACGTTTTCCGGTCTTAGAAATGACAAAGTCTATAGGGCATGTGTAGATACACTCCAGCTACAACAAGCGTAATCTTAGAGTGTCTTGTATAGACAATCCATGTGTTGTGTAAAAATATTATTTCTGCTAGGTGGATTAACAAACAAACAAATGTGAAATTTTGACGCTAAATGAAAGAGAAGCCTCTTTACAGTTTATCAAAGTTTCATTCTATTCCAAGCACTCCTTTGCATGTAAGTACCGTAATTATTTTCTAAAGTCTAAAGCATGTTTGTATTTTCTCTTTAACGCCCAGGAACCCAGGCATAGGGGGTGGGGGTGGGGGGAGTTAGGTGTTGGGCTATACGTTCGGTAGGGTTAAGACAAACTAGGAGAAATGTCCAAAATCAAATTCTTGCACTTTCAGGTAGGATACTTTTTCGAAACATCAACATCAAGTAAAACATCAAAAACAACCCCAGCAACAGGTACATCGCCGATTCAATTATCCCTTTAAAATGTGAAACGTTCTAAAAGTAACGCACATCTAATAAACATGACCTTGAAACGCACATCTAATAAACATGACCTTGAAACGCACATCTATAAAGATGACCTAGAAACGCACCTCTAATAAGCATAACCTGGTAACGCACCTCTAATAAACATGACCTAGTAACGCACCTCTAATAAACATGACCTAGTAACGCACCTCTAATAAACATGACCTTGTAATGTACCTCTAAATAACATGATTTTGTAACGGACTCTTAAAAATTGATTTCATTTTTGAAACTCCAAGAAGACATCCAAGGAAAAAAAATAAGAAAAAAAATTAAAAACTAATTTGAAATTTGCTTTTCTTCAGCACCCGCCTGCAAAATAATTGAAGGCATTATATTTCCGTAAGAACTCCCTTCCCCTACGCCCCCACCCCGATCGGACACCCCCACCCCCTAAACCCCCCTCTTCCCGTGATGTTAGAGTTCAAGCGAGAGCCCCACCGTGTCCTTACGTGTTATTCCCTGTCCACTCGGTGGAAAGCTTTTAGAACATGTCTGATTTCCCTCGCCATCGGCTCGTGCTTTCAGGGCCGGCCAGGAATCGATAACTCATTAAAAAGGTTTAATGCATTGTTTCCCCCTGATGAAAGGGAGTTCCCCGCTTTGGAACATATTCACTTTTAAGTTAATATCTAATTTATTTAAGGTTTTCTTTTTGAACCTCCCCCCTCCCCCACCCACTCACCCCCCCCCCAGCCTAACGGAGAAGCAGCTCCATAAAACGCATGACTAAAAACCTTTTTCATTTCTAGGTTTTCATTATGTGGCGCATATTTGCTAAATGAATTGCCATCTCGCCTCATACATAGGTCATACGTACACAGGCACACACATACACGTACAAGACAGTCAATAACTTCCTGGTCAGCTTGTGGACGGCTTATGGTCGCCGTCAATGTCTTATTTAAGCTGTGCGGCTGCGCACAGATCTCTGACCGACGCCGCGCAGCAGTTTAGAATTACCGCGGAGCAAATTCTGTGAAAAATTGCAACACAAAATGAATGCTGTGCAACTTTGCACATGAGTTGTGTTTTTTTTAATATTTTTTTTTACTTTGCACACAGAGCAATGAACCTTACAGGGAACACCGGTCACCAGATGTGGATACTTCTCGCTTTATTTGTTACGACATGTCCACACTTCTCGCTTTATTTGTTACGACATGTCCACACTTCTCGCTTTATTTGTTACGACATGTCCACACTTTTCGCTTTATTTGTTACGACATGTCCACACTTCTCGCTTTATTTGTTACGACATGTCCACACTTCTCGCTTTATTTGTTACGACATGTCCACACTTCTCGCTTTATTTGTTACGACATGTCCACACTTCTCGCTTTATTTGTTACGACATGTCCACACTTCTCGCTTTATTTGTTACGACATGTCCACACTTCTCGCTTTATTTGTTACGACATGTCCACACTTCTCGCTTTATTTGTTACGACATGTCCACACTTCTCGCTTTATTTGTTACGACATGTCCACACTTCTCGCTTTATTTGTTACGACATGTCCACACTTCTCGCTTTATTTGTTACGACATGTCCACACTTCTCGCTTTATTTGTTACGACATGTCCACACTTCTCGCTTTATTTGTTACGACATGTCCACACTTCTCGCTTTATTTGTTACGACATGTCCACACTTCTCGCTTTATTTGTTACGACATGTCCACACTTCTCGCTTTATTTGTTACGACATGTCCACACTTCTCGCTTTATTTGTTACGACATGTCCACACTTCTCGCTTTATTTGTTACGACATGTCCACACTTCTCGCTTTATTTGTTACGACATGTCCACACTTCTCGCTTTATTTGTTACGACATGTCCACACTTCTCGCTTTATTTGTTACGACATGTCCACACTTCTCGCTTTATTTGTTACGACATGTCCACACTTCTCGCTTTATTTGATACGACATGTCCACACTTCTCGCTTTATTTGTTACGACATGTCCACTTACAGGAAATGGTCACATACGTAGGATTTAATTAACCAAATTATCCGCCCCAACTTTATCATTTTAAAAACAATTTTCAGATAAGAAAACACATCTTATCTTATTTGTCACAGACGGTCCTCCTATACAGAAGAGATAAAGGCGTCGTACGCTTATCATGGGTTTATGTCTAGTCTTGCATTTTTTAATCAGACTTTAAAATGTTGATACATAGTTTGTTTTCCTGGTTTCCCCGGGCAACCCATTCAACGTCCAAATTCCGGACGGGAAGAACGCGAATTTGCATGATTTTCTTCTTGCTCACGGAATAAGAGAAAATGTTTGTTTTTTTTAAAATCCCTATGTCTATCTGAGCGTTGTATATTATACGATTTATCTTTGTGTTGTATTTCCAAGTAAGAATTAATTGCCTCAAGTATTCTTTCTTTTCTTGGTATTTGTCGTTGACCACTATGTTATGTACTGTAATTAATGTGGTTGTTATAGTATGAATGCTATTTTATTACTTATATGTATGTCAATACCTTCATGTAAAGCGCTGTGAGCCCAGTTCCTTACTGGGATACAGCGCTAAATAAATTATCAATTTATTATTATTATTCTTATTATAAAATCTTGTCGGCTTTCTATGTGTGCTTTAAGCTTGCACATTCCGGACGTTCTTCTTCCGTAGCTCGTTTCACCCGGTTCTCCTTGAGGTTTGTGTTATCATCCGAGGCAAGGAGGAGAGAACAAGATACCACCAGAAGGTTCATTCCGGAAATTGAAAGAAAATACCAACGATGAGTTTAAATATTATAAACACTAGGGGGAGGGGGGCGTAACTGAACTTTGTTCCATCCCCCCCCCTACTTTCTGAGTCACCAACGTGCGCCATGGAGTTTTTGCCCTCGAGAGGCACTCGTGATAGAAGAACAACACGAGAATCTCAACTCAGCGCCAGGACATGGAGAACTCCAACAGCAACTAGAAACACCAAAAAACCACTGCATGTCGGAGGGGCGCTAAATTTAATATCCGTTCAACAACGTTTGTCCGCTGTTGTACCGCCAACGAGCTGGGGATGTTGGTGTCGTTTTTGAAACTGTTATCAAGGGGGGTTGGTGAGCATGCTCGGGCTGTGGGTGGAGTAGTTGTTGTACAACACGAGCCGGTGACGAGGGCCACATGTCACTGGTGGGGTCCGATGAGCTCTATACCATTGATGTAGCAACTACAATTAAAGAGTTTTAAGAAGTCGGTTCTATATCTGAAGTTATAGTTAGCTTCCTCTATATCTGAAGTTATAGTTAGCTTCCTCTATATTTGAAGTTAAAGTTAGCTTCCTCTATATCCGAAGTTAAAGTTAGCTTCCTCTATATCCGAATTTATAGTTAGCTTCCTCTATATCAGAAGTTATAGTTAGCTTCCTCTATATCTGAGGTTATAGTTAGCTTCCTCTATATCTGAAGCTGTGATTAGTTTTATCTATACCTGATGTTGTCCTTAGTTTTCTCTAAAATTAAAGTTGTAATTATCTTCATCTATACCTGAAGTTGTAATTTAGCTTCCTCTATACCTGAAGTTGTAATTATCTTCCTCTATACATGAAGCTGTAATTAACTCCCTCTATAACTGAAGTTTTAATTAGCTCCCTCTATAGCTGAAGTTGTATTTATTCCCCCTTAACACATTTTGAAAACATTATATTGAAGGCGACCTTTTCTTTTTTTCAACGAGCTCACAGCTTTGCTAATTCGGATTTTATTCCATTAACCAAAAATTCCCCAACAAAACATTCGGTAAATAAAAAAAACAACAACAGTTTTTCCCCAGCTCGTAATGTCCTTAATGCTGTCTGAGGACAACACCCCAGTCTTTCCATTTATACCCAATATCCATGAAATAAAATTTATCCGCAAAAATAACAGATTGTTTTTTTTAAAAACATTCTTCGAAACAGCGAGTAAATTTTTCAAGAGCAGATTAAGCCAAACACGAGACCATAAGGAGGGATTAATTTAAGGGGCATGGTGGGGGGAGGGGGGTCTACAGACATCTTAAACCAAAAGAAGGGAGCATTTTCTATATAAGAGCAGAGAGAAGGATGGAGTTGAACAAAAATTTGATTTCTTGTTTGTATGTTAACTATGAGAAAATATTTTTTCAAACAAAAATCTAAAGTTTTCTGATAATGACACGATTCCCATTCTACTTTCAACAAGGGTTGACTGCATGGTGTGTGTGTGTGTGGGGGGGGGTGGGGTGGGGTGAATTCTTCCTCTGTAATTCCAACAGCCCACAAACAATTTGCGCCGCCAAAGCACCAGCAACTTATAAAAAATGAAATAAAAGTAAACGAAATGTTGTTTTTTTTACACGTAACATAAAAATTAAAACAACAAGAAAGGGCGAAGACACTGTGGCACAAAGTAAAGTTGGTTATCGTTCAAAAAGCCCTGCCCACGGTTCCAATGTCCACTCTCCTTAAGATTTGTTGTGAAATTTAATCAGTTTTTTCCCGACGCTGCGATTGGTTTGAAATTGGTAATTACGTCTTCTAAAAAGGGGCGGTAATAGGCTAGAAGAATAGGTTATTACATGTGTAAAAACGTCCATTATTGGCGAATTAACAAATTTTCTTGTAGCAAATCGAGCAATCTCCAAAGCAGAAGAGCTTCGGTATCGACCCTGGGGGTGGGAGGAAGGATGGGTGTCGGGGCGTGGGGGGCGCTAACTCAAGAAGCTGGCAACATCCGGGGCGGTTGAACCTTAGCAGGAATTCCAAACGGATGTTTCTGTCTATTAAAATAGGCCGACTATGAAATGAACCAGGCAACAGGGCGTATGTTCTATTTTATTGTCTGACCGATCAGCCAATAAAACTATAGTGGAAAGTAAGCCAAATGTGATGTAAAAACTTTTTTAAAATATTATTTACGTACACTTATGCCACATTCATTTCCTTGAAACAAAAATAAATCAATAACTCCGTTTGTAGACATTAAAATTTCATCGGTATTTGCCATCATTTGCCATAGTTACAGAAAGATTCCTCGAGTTAATTAATTATTTGAGATGAGGTCGCGGGCCAGTTAAAATATAAACGTTGGCCGCATTTGGCCCGCGGGCCGGACTTTGGACACCTTGGGCTAATGTGATGAGAATGATCAGTTTGATGACAGGGTCAGATTTTCTCGCTATCTCGAATGTCTTTCATATCAATCACGTGCTTGTATCTTTCACCGGATGCAGATGCATCGTCTCAAGACATGCCGACTTAAACTGTCTTTTACGTTTAAAGATTCAGGCGTTTGAAATACGTGACCTGCTAAAAGCCGGGCGAGTCTTGCAGAATTTTTTAAAGACAAGTCACCTTCTCCAGTCATTAAATGTACTCAACGACTAAACTAGCCAGTGTCCAGCCGCCGCAGCTGTTCCAATTAGCCCACTGCTCTCGCACGAATACTCCCCGGCCGGCACCTCCAGGGGCGGCGGGTTTCTTTGTCTGGCCCGGGGTCGCCCGTGCCTCTCGACACCGGACGCTCCCGTCATCCGTACAGCTACGCCCCTGGGGGGTGCCCGTCAGGCCAATCCGACGTGGCAAGGCGTGACCATAAGTTGACCAGGGATTTTACTCACGGCCACTTCGCTTCTTAGCGGAGCAGGGGCGTAAACGAAGGAGGGAGCTGAATGATTCATAAATTACACTGACATACGCAACCTCAATTCCCATTTTTCGTTCTTTGTTTCCAAAGTTCTAGCCACTTTCCCTTTACTCCCGGGAATAAGATGGGGTGCAGGGTGGGACGGGGGGCTGATATCAGTCCGCCCTTTGTGGATGCTGGGAGGAGGTATTAATTTTTAATCATTAGCGGTCCCTTAGAATTTTCCCGGCGACGAACATTAACCTATGAGATGGAGGATGATCTCCCTTTGAACTTCTGCAGCCCCATTAAACATTTTAATGGCCCCTGTCAGACCCAAGGGCCGGACGGAAATATGAGTTTTGTCTTGCTGTTTTTTTAAATTATTATTATTATTATGTTTTTTTTTAAATTAAAAAAAAATTCTTCTTACATCCATGATTTCCACGCTTGAATGGATATATAGAATCTAAGGTATAGAAATCAACGAAGCGGACCCAGGCGACTCAGGGCTTACGGTCTCCAAACTAATCATGACCAATGATATTGCGCAATGTCTACAAAGAGTCACATCTTAAATTATTTAAACCGCGGTGCAGTCAAAAGAAGGTTCTAAATCCGCAATTCAAAGACCCCCCCCCATCGACTCCGCGGCCATAGAGGCGGCCCCTCCCTACGGCCACGGTTATTCAATCCAAAGAACCGGATGACCAAGGTCAGTGCTTCACTTCAAATACTCGCTAACAAATAACTGTTTTCTGACCTTTAAGTGAAAATGGAAATAATGGGCCCGACTCCCTCTCAGGCCCTCTTATCCTCTCAACACAATAACGCCCCTTCCTCCCTCCCACGCCCCGCGCCCCAATCAAGCACGTGATCTTCTGAGTCGCGTTTATTCTAACAATTTCTCAAGTCACTTTTTTAATCTTCGATTACCCTAACTCCCCCCCCCACTTTTTTTTTCCACATTCGCAACCGCAATAAATTATCTTTAAGTATTTTTTAAAAAAAAGCAACAATATTTCCAGGCTTCGGCTCGCCTTATAGTCAAGATACCCCTCTCTCTCTCCGCCCCTGCACCGCTCCACGCACTTGTTCCAGTGACGACACTTTCTATGACCCCCCGGGGAGCCTCTAATTAGACAGACAAAAATCGTGCAGCGATACCATCGAGAGGGGAGATGGTCTGAAGATTTCGGCCTCGGAGGACTGCCGCGGACATTAGCCCGGTGGACCGGAGATGAGTCCATCTCTGGGGCCCACAAGACAATGGGCCCGGGTTCATTAGCTTTCTCTGCTGTTTTTAGTACGGATGGCTGCAGACAAAGCCGAAGAATTGGTCGCACGCCAGATCTGTTTATACGACAAACAGGACTCCGAAGAGCCAGCACTCAGCAAGTTTTTTTATTTCATTTTTGGGTCTTATTTTGTTGGAATCTGACGGTATGAGAAATGTGTTAGCATTCCAGGTCGTAAAATATATTGGGTTGGGGGCGGGCGGGTGATTTATTGTGGTTTTTGTAAAAAGATGTTCTTTGATCCATGACGTCATTATTTCGACTTTTTTGTCTAAACCACAACTATTAGCTTGGTCGAGTTTTGATATCCCTCTATCTGAAACTACGAGTGTTGAAATCCGATTGCGGTTGTGACGTCAGTGTCTTTAAACAAAAGAAAATAATAATCGTTGAGTCATGTGGGAATTTTTTTTTCTTTTGTAGTTGTTTTTGTTTTGTTATTCGGTATTCGGGTCACTTTTGAGGGGTTAGGGCTGATAACAAAGACATCACTCATTACGTATTCAAGACATATTTGTATATTTTAAAAAATCTAATAAATGATTTATAACTTGTTCATTGCGTGTGTTTTTGTCTCCGTTTGAGGGCAGCCTTCTTTAGAAGTTGCCAGACTGGAGTGGTTCTTGGCCTTACGTAAAGGCGGGCGGTGGTCGAGCGCTCAGCTGTCGTATCGGGAGTCATGGGTTCGAGTCCCGGTGAAGGCCGGGGTGAAAGGGTCTTGTTCTCGAGGCTAAACGGCCTCCCCGAGTCAACCAGGCTTCCATTGGGTACGCGGTGGCTATAGAACGCAGTTTCAGTCGCCACGTACACCAGCATGGTCTTAAAACTTTTAGTTGAGTTTCTTAACTAAAAATAAAGATCAGTGTCAGGAGATGGGAGGAAGTTGGGCCAGTGGTGTCATCAAGCTGGGGGGGGGGCTGGTGTTTATCCTTGAGTTCCATTGACATCTTTCCCAACCATGTTTGACAAGCAAAATGACATCATGAAAAACAGAACAGAAAAAAAAATACTCAAAATTATTCTGGGGAAAAATATAGGATGTTGTTTTGGTGGAATGTTTCGCAATGATCCATGTCAATAAAAACTTATCATCCGTCACTCATACAGACAAGGAACAAAAATTGTGGATATTCTTTTTTTTCTTCTTTTTTTAAAATCAGAATGAAAGATCAAAACCAACATTTTTTAGCATGGTGTAATTTGGCAGACGGTAATTGCCAAAAAAGGTGGAAGAGATTCATTTCACGGTCCATTGATTTCTAATCTCGTCTAATAACCCCCCTCTTTCCCCCCAGCCCTTTATTTTTAGAGTGTGTCTTCGCCAGTTGCATTTCTAAAACACACGGCGAGCAGATTCGCATCTACAACTACATCTACAACGGTATTACAAGTAGCGAGACACTGCCAGGACCTGTTCAGAGGTGTCAACGTATGTGGTGGGTCGGGGTGGGGGTTGATGGGGGTGGGGGTTGATACGGGGTTGGGGGTTGATACGGGGTTGGGGGTTGATACGGGGTTGGGGGTTGATACAAGGTTGGGGGTTGATACAAGGTTGGGGTTGATACAAGGTTGGGGGTTGATACGGGGTTTGGGGGTTGATACGGGGTTTGGGGGTTGATACGGGGTTGGGGGTTGATACAAGGTTGGGGGTTGATACGGCGTTGGGGGTTGATACACGGTTGGGGGTTGATACAAGGTTGGGGGTTGATACAAGGTTGGGGGTTGATACAAGGTTGGGGGTTGATACAAGGTTGGGGGTTGATACACGGTTGGGGGTTGATACAAGGTTGGGGGTTGATACAAGGTTGTGGGTTGATACGGGGTTGGGGGTTGATACGGGGTTGTGGGTTGATACGGGTTGGGGGTTGATACAAGGTTAGGGGTTTATACGGGGTTGGGGGGTTTATACGGGGTTGGGGGGTTTATACGGGGTTGGGGGTATATACGGGGTTGGGGGGTTTATACGGGGTTGGGGGGATTATACGGGGTTGGGGGGTATATACGGGGTTGGGGGGTTTATACGGGGTTGGGGTGTATATACGGGGTTGGGGTGTATATACGGGGTTGGGGGGTTTATACGGGGTTGGGGGGTATATACGGGGTTGGGGGGTTTATACGGGGTTGGGGGGTTTATACGGGGTTGGGGGGTTTATACGGGGTTGGGGGGTATATACGGGGTTGGGGGGTATATACGGGGAGATCTTAACACTAATCGGTAGATGTTCGATATATTTTTGGGTGTCATTTACATATTAGATGATGAAAATTAGCATCAAAAGACAAACAAATAATAGACAAACAAACAAACAAGAGACAATCAAACAAACAAGAGACAAACAAACAAACAAGGAATAAGCAAAAAAACAAATAACAAGATACAAGCAAACAATAACCAGAAACAGTTATTTTGGTAATTTGTCTTCAAATAAAATTACATAATTAACTCGATTTTATATTTCTGGCATGTATGGCATCTTCCTCGAAGAATAAAAGTTAAAACCCCAAGTTTTATCTAGAACAGGGGTGCGCAAACTACGGTGCGCGGGCCGCATGCGGCCCGCTACGGTTTTTTTTGCGGCCCTTTGGAAGCCTGCGGTAATATCGAAAAAATCAATAAAGTTATGTTAAAGACGGATGTTTGTACTTGAATCGAGGCTAAATTTTGGTTAGGTGCGGCCCTTTGTTTCATTTCTTACTAATGCGGCCCACGCCCTAAAAAGTTTGCCCACCCGTGTCTAGAATACTGCCAATAAAACTGTTAACAGCGACATCTATGAAACTTTTAAAAAATCCCATCTTTGAAATGGAACACAGCCATTTGTGAATCATTAGAAATGTAAAGTCGGGCACATCATGAAAACAATATGAGTAGAGAGTAGGCTACTGCGGTTAAAGGGGGGGGGGAGAAAGAGAGAGAGAAAAAAAAAGGGGGGGGGGCGAATCTCGTGGACAGCGCGGGAAGAAAGCCGCGTCATAATTATTCTTTTTTTTTCCACGTAAATTTTCTGTGAGTGTTTTTTGACAACGAGAGGACCTTTGAGACCTGGTGTGGATTAAAAAATAATGATGACGCGGGGCCCTTGAGCGGGGAGTTGACCTTACACCACAATTAAAAATAAAAGCTAAGGGGTTCGGAAGAAAAGCTGGATGTCTTAGCGAATGCAACGAAGCAAAATTAGTAATTAAGGAGAGATCGGTTGCAAGCCACCGGCCCACAACTGGAAATCCACAAGCCTACAACTGGACATCCACTGGACCACAACTGTACCTCCACTTGCCCCCAATTGGACATCCACTAGACCACAACTGGACACCCACTGGCCACCACAACTGGACATCCATTGGAACACAACTGGCCAGCCACTGGCCACCACAACTGGACACCCACTGGCCACCACAACTGGACACTGGACACCCACTGGCCACCACAACTGGACATCCACTGGCCACCACAACTGGACATCAGATGGCCCACAAATAGCCAGCCACAGGGCCACAACTTACCGACCCATGTCCTACCAATGGCGGCCTAATGGCCAGCCCCTGACATGTCCCTGGCATGCCGTGGCAGCTCAGCCCCCCAGAGCCCCCTCGCGACCCCAGCAAACCAGTGGTCAGTTAATTCAATAGGCTCCAATCTGCTGCCATAACTGACCACTGCGTGTCGTCGTTGACCGGAAGCAGGGTCTCACTCACTCCCTTTTGTGCTCTGTCATCAGCGCCCCTCCGCCAGTCATAATTCTATTACTGTCCCTTGCTGACCGCTCCATGGTCGAGCTCTATGGGTTGTGAGTGATCACATCCCCCATTGAATGCCGCTCTACAAGATCACTATGCCACTAGGCACACACCATTGCTACACTAACACTAGGGCCCTGTATGTTGTCACTGAATGTTGCCCCTGTATGTTTGTGAGTGATCACATCCCCCATTGAATGCCGCTCTACAAGATCACTATGACACTAGGCACACAACATTTCTACACTAACACTAGGGCCCTGTATGTTGTCACTGCATGTTGCCCCTGTATGTTTGTGAGTGATCCCATCCCCCATTGAATGCCGCTCTACAAGATCACTATGACACTAGGCACACGACATTGCTACACTAACACTAGGGCCTTATATGGTGTCACTGCATGTTGCCCCTGTATGTTGTTCCTGTATTTTTCTCCTGTATATTGCCCCATTTTGTTCACCACTTATGTTTCCCCGGTGTGTTGCCCCTGTATATTCTCCCGGTATTTCGGACCTGTAGGTCACCCCTTTTGGTTGCCCACGTATGTAGCCCCTGTTTGTTATCCCGGTATGTTGCCCCTGTTTGTTATCCCGGTATGTTGCCCCTGTTTGTTATCCCGGTATGTTGCCCCTGTTTGTTATCCCGGTATGTTGCCCCTGATTGTTATCCCGGCATTTCGCCCCTGTATGTTGTAACAGTATATCGCCCCTTTTGGTTGTCCACGCATGTCGTCCCTTTTTGCTGCTCCTGTATATTGCCCATGCATGTTGCCCCTGTATATTGCCCATGCATGTTGCTCCTGTATATTGCCCATGCATGTTGCTCCTGTATATTGCCCATGCATGTTGATCCTGTATATTGCCCATGCATGTTGCTCCTGTATATTGCACATGCATGTTGCTCCTGTATATTGCCCATGCATGTTGCTCCTGTATATTGCCCATGCATGTTGCTCCTGTATATTGCCCATGCATGTTGCTCCTGTATATTGCCCATGCATGTTGCTCCTGTATATTGCCCATGCATGTTGCTCCTGTATATTGCCTCATGCATGTTGCTCCTGTATATTGCCCATGCATGTTACCCCTGTATGTTATCCCGGTAATTTGCACCTATAAGTTGTACCGGTATATTGCCCTTTTTGGTTGCCCACATATGTTGCCCCTGTATAGTGTCCCTGTATGTTGCCCATGTATGTTGTAACAGGTTTACTCAACAAGACAACGAAGTCAAAACGATAGAATATGATCTTAGTAATTGAAGCTAAGTTTCGGTACACCAACATGAAATACCCAGAGCCTATTTCACCGAATACACAGATCTCATGACCTTTGAAACACAGAGGTGTATTAGATCAGTGCTTCTCAAACTTTTTGGTTTGGCGGATCGGCAGGAATTTATCCATTGCACCAGGGACCGGTGCAATATTTTCCTTGCACTGACAATTTTTTCTGTCCTTTTTTTTTGATTACTTCTGCGGACCGGCGGCGGATGGCACCGGTCCGCGGACCAACACTTTGAGAAGCACTGTAGACTCAGCACCCCATAAATCTTCAAGGGATATTACACAATAAAAACGACAAAGAAGAATACCGACAAAAAGTACAAGTGGCATAGAATCAAAAGTACCACCCGTCCATGATATGATTCCAAAAACAAAGCATTATGCCAGTAAACACTTTCCGGACTTTCCGCCCGCCTTTCAATCTTCCCGTGTCGCCCCCCCCCCACCCAATCCCTTCCCCAACTCTCGTGTTAAAAACGGACAGACAAACCCAGTAATACAACCAGCTCTCGCTCTCTGATGGTCCAGAAATTGCCAGTATACCATTCCCCCCTGAAAGTACCACCGCTGTTAATGACTCGCGGACCGGAGCATCCCCGGGTCGGCCCCGGCAATTTCGGTCGCTGAAATTTCCGTCGATTGGTCTTTACCGTGGTAATATCAGCACCGCCATGCCTCATTAGCCGGCAACATTTTGCTGTTCGTTCCATCTGCGGCTGTTGGAGGTGCTGCTCCGAGATGCGAGCTTCGGTCCACGGCGGAGGTCAGGTTCATGGCCATCGTACCTGCCATCTCGTTGTAATCAAGCCGGACTAATAGCTCGGGGTGTGCCATTTGTCGTTTCGGTGTGTGTGTATGTGTGTGTAGAGGGGGGTGGTACAGGTTCATAATTACTGTACAGATGAAGATCGTGTCAGCATTTCTTTAATAACGGATGGTTTTATGCCGAGTAATAGAGAAAGTGGCAGAGAATCAAGTCAGTCATTTTAGGACTGCGTTAAAGAGAATGTAGCAGAGAGACAACTCAATCAATGGGGGACTGGGTTAAAGAGAAGGTAGCAGAGAGACAACTCAGTCAATGGGGGACGGAGTGAAAGCGAAGGTGGCAGAGAATCAACTCAGTCAATGTAGGACTGGGTTTAAGAGAAGGTGACAGAGAATAAACTCAGTCAATGGGGGCGGAGTGAAAAAGAAGGTGGCAGAGAATAAACTCAGTCAATGGGGGCGGAGTGAAAAAGAAGGTGGCAGAGAATAAACTCAGTCAATTGGGGCGGAGTGAAAAAGAAGGTGGCAGAGAATAAACTCAGTCAATGGGGGCGGAGTGAAAAAGAAGGTGGCAGAGAATAAACTCAGTCAATGGGGGCGGAGTGAAAAAGAAGGTGGCAGAGAATCAACTCAGTCAATGGGGGTGGAGTGAAAGAGAAGGTAGCAGAGAATCAAGTCAGTCCATGGGGGACGGAGTGAAAGAGAAGGTAGCAGAGAATCAAGCCAGTCTATGGGGGACGGAAAGAGAAGGTAGCAGAGAATCAAGTCAGTCCATGGGGGATGGAGTGAAAGAGAAGGTGGCAGAGAATCAAGTCAGTCAATGGGGGATGGAGTGAAAGAGAAGGTAGCAGAGAATCAAGTCAGTCAATGGGGGATGGAGTGAAAGAGAAGGTAGCAGAGAATCAAGTCAGTCCATGATGGGGGACGGAGTGAAAGAGAAGGTAGCAGAGAATCAAGCCAGTCTATGGGGGACGGAAAGAGAAGGTAGCAGAGAATCAAGTCAGTCCATGGGGGATGGAGTGAAAGAGAAGGTGGCAGAGAATCAAGTCAGTCAATGGGGGATGGAGTGAAAGAGAAGGTAGCAGAGAATCAAGTCAGTCCATGGGGGACGGAGTGAAAGAGAAGGTAGCAGAGAATCAAGCCAGTCTATGGGGGACGGAAAGAGAAGGTAGCAGAGAATCAAGTCAGTCCATTGGGGATGGAGTGAAAGAGAAGGTGGCAGAGAATCAAGTCAGTCAATGGGGGATGGAGTGAAAGAGAAGGTATAGCAGAGAATCAAGTCAGTCAATGTAGGACTGGGTTAAAGAGAAGGTAGCAGAGAATCAAGTCAGTCCATGGGGGACGGAAAAAGAAGGTGGCAGAGAATCAAGTCAGTCCATGGGGGATGGAGTGAAAGAGAAGGTAGCAGAGAATCAAGTCAGTCCATGGGGGATGGAGTGAAAGAGAAGGTGGCAGAGAATCAAGTCAGTCCATGGGGGATGGAGTGAAAGAGAGGGTGGCAGAGAATCAAGTCAGTTCAGGGGGGATGGAGTGAAAGAGAAGGTGGCAGAGAATCAAGTCAGTCTATGTGTGCTCGATGGTTACGCCCTTGATTTATTTAATTATCGTCACAGTTTTGAGAAATCGTGGCCCACACAACTTGGCAACGCCACTGACAAACATAAAAAGTCTAAATGTTGAGCTCTCCAATTTGGACAAGACGATAACAAATAATAAAGCCAACGAGATACATTTGAAAATGCAAGTGTTCATACTCTTAAGTGGTTTGTATTGTCACGTATGTGGTTGCGTCAAGTCGAGTTGTTCAGTTGTTCAAATTATTTTATTTTTGATGTTCTGAAGACCTGTCGTCTGCCTTATTCCCGTGGATACTACTTGTACTCACTTTTCTTTCAAGAAAAAAATTGTTTAGTACATACATATTAGTTTTCAAATTTAAATATTTAATTTGATCCTCTAATGTTCTCAGTTTCAATTTTTTTTTAAAGAAGAAAAAAAAAGAAATCTGAACAGCAATATTGGAGAGAAAAAACAACAAAAAATTTAAATGCGAAAATCAATTAAATGTAATGCTTTAAGCATGACCCTAAAAGCCTCATGTTTTTGAAAGACAACCCCCCTTCCCCCAAGTTGTTTAAACAGATTACCGGAAGCCTCGCAACCCTTTTCAAAGATTAAGAGTTGGAGACCCCCCTCCCCCCGTGCCCCCATCCCCTTTGTTTTTTTAAAACTGCTGGCCTCTGGGATATTGCATCATTGTGATAGAGACTTCCGGTCTCATAAAATAACTGTGTCATCCTCCCAAGTCCAAGAGAGTTTCCTCCGCTGGGAGGTGATTCTGATAGGAGGAGAGGGGGTAGGGGAGGGGAGAAGGCCTCACGTCCCCTCCGCACGAGAGAATGCGGTAGTTGTGACGACTCGTGGAGACATTCCAACCGAGGACGTCGTGGGGGTTGGGGGGGGGGAAAGAGTAAGGCGTGATGTGTCAAAGAGCTGCTAAAAATAATTAGGTCGACATTATGCCAGGCGTTACAGCAGATATGTCCACCTGTATATGCCTGGGGTGACGGACACGAACCACGTTTCTAATGATCCTTGGCTCATTTCCTCTCTCACTAACGTCCAATAAAATAAAATAAAACAACAACCCCGTTAAAACAATGTTTTGGCTATAAATCACTTGTATATGAGACATAACTGAAAGTATTGATTGTGTTCAATATAATACGCACCGCGCGATATACCCCTGTGACATCGAGGGCTGGAGTGAACCTCCAGTGACCCGTGGATGTCAACTATAGCAGACGGCATACATGCTACAAAGAGATAAACTAAAAATTAATTTATTAAATAACGGTAATTTCGATCGATCTGTAGTTTTGATACAATGCATTGTTAGGTGACACAAGTCTATGTGCAAAATTTCAGCTCGATAAGATCACGGAAAATGGGTCATTTATGACTTTTGTTTTTCCGCGGCTTTGACCAGGACAAGAGGTCAAGTTAATATAAGGGATTTTAAAATAGAATCTATTGCTACCAACAACCAGTCATCGAATATATTCGTAAAAACGCTTAGTAAAGAATCGAGTGTATTAGTACACACAACGAGTGTGGTATCGAATCTATTCTTATAACCAGTGAAGAATCGAATCTATTGGTACAAACGATCTGTGTAGAATCGAGTCTATTCGTAAAAACTATCAGTGTATAATTGAATCTATTCGCTTAGAGTCATATGTCATGTTTTTCTTTTATTTTCCTACAATTCACAAAAATTCAACATAGTGATGGTCAACATAGTGATTGTCACCATAGTGATTGTCACCATAGTGATTGTCAAGATAATGATTGCCTGAAATCACCAAGAACAAGTTGTATTTAGACTTTAGAACTATTTCCAATATTTTCCGCACCTCTATTGAACTCGGTTATTCTTATGTGTGCGCGAGTCTTCCAGGAATCTACCGAGCTAAATTAACCAGCTTCGCGATTAGACCAGAGAGCCGAAACATGGGATTAAACCAGAGAGCCGAAACATGGCCACATATGCGCATTATCTATGACAAACAATATAGCTTAATGTTTATTTTTTTAAAAAAAAATTGACTTAGCTTCAACTTGAAGAGTTTAACTTTCGATTGAATGGCAATCAGTCTGTCAATCGAACCAAAGCGGAATGATTACTGTATAAACCACATGTATTTAGCGTTTGCTCGCATGATTGCACTGCTTGCCTGCTAGATATGTTAAAGAACGCATTTCATGTTTATTTTCATTTGCTACAAATTGCGGAGGGGAAAGGGCGAAATTTATTAACAAATCTTTCTACTGTAAGTTTTATTTTCTTCCTATAATGTTAGGTCAAGAGTTCATAATATGTTAGGATGTGGGATAGTGAGAAGTGGGGAGGGGCCACAGTGACAACGACTGTTCACTATATGGTGACGACTGGTCACTAAATGGTGCTACACCGACTGGTCACTAAATGGTGCTACACAGACTGGTCACTAAATGGTGCTACACCGACTGGTCACTAAATGGGGATGAATGGTCACTAAATGGTGCTACACCGACTGGTCACTAAATGGTGCTACGCCGACTGGTCACTAAATGGTGACAACGACTGGTCACCAAAAGGTAACAACGTCTGATCATCTCCCATTCCAGCCCCTCGATACATCGAAAGGTTCAATTAAGATTGTGTGTAACGACGGACTCTCGATTGTAATGTCACCGGCAGCGTTAACGAGACACTAACGATGACAGGTCGAGGGACCGGCCGTACCGGGTCACCGGGCAGCAACACACTTAACGATAAGAATTCTCTCTCTCTTTCTCTCTCTCTCTCGCTCACTCAATTAGACGTCAGTTGAAACTCAGGGGAGTCACTCAATAAATTTGAACTCTCTGACTAAAATGAATCGACTTCTGGGTTATGAGTGGTCGTCACGGTTCACTGAGCACACTCACGCATCGTTGATCGCGAGAGACAGTCGAGTCGTACAATAGACCTTCACCGGGATGCAATCGATTCCATTTTGTTAAAGTTTTTTTTTCTTTTTGACTTATTGAAAAATGATTGACTTTGTGGAAGTTTGCAAGGAGAGAAAGTTTGCAAGAAGAAAAAAAAATCGCTTCCCACAGCATCCAGAGCAACAACAGCAACGACAAAAGCTGTTTGTTTACATCACTGGTGAGTCATCAATGAACTCGAGTTGGATTTGATTCAAAGAGAGAGTGTGTGAGAAAGAGAGAGAGAGAGAGAGAGAGAGAGAGAGAGGACGGGGGAGGGAGAAAGAATAGAGAGAAAGGAGCGAACAGGAAGAAAGATATATAAATTGAAAGAAATTCTTGAATTTTATTTGGCCGAATTCTCTTCATAAATTCGGCCGGAGCCGGATTTGTAAAATTGGCTGAAATCAGGATTTGTCGGAGCCGGAGCCGAAATCATGCGCACCCTTAATGTCAATGATCCAAAATCTTGTGGACGAGTCTATGTCAATGGTCAAAAGTCTTCTGGACGAGTCTATGTCAATGTTAAAAAATCTTGTGGACGAGTCTATGTCAATGATCCAAAATACTGTGGACGAGTCTATGTCGAAGATCAAATGTCTTCTGGACGAGTCTATGTCAATGTTTGAGGATGTGTGCACATTAAAACTGTGTAACCATAAATACATGATCTCTGTGGCGTGTAAGAAGCCATGAGAACATGTCCATTCAACACTCTATAATCCCATTGCTTGTCATGTGCTGGCACAACATTGCAAAGAATAAACATTCACTCGTGATTCATTCGTTGTTTCTAAGACTTGATCTTTCATGGAAACAGTTAAATAAAACAGAATGCAAGAATTTTGATTGCTGAAACATCAGCTCACAGCAAAATTACCCCCCCCCCAACCCCACCCCCAACCCAACCCCCAAAATAGACTAAGTGGCAACCCCCCCCCCAACCGCCATGGGATACATTCTGTCAACAAAACCATTTCAACCGATTTATTGTACCCCCCCCGCCCCCACATCCCCTAAGACATGCACCAACTTTACGCACCTTGCTCTCAATCAATCAAGGACCCAATAAAGTTGCCACAAAGACAGGAATGTCGCTGAGATAAAGATTGCAAACTAGACTTTTTTTTATGATGGTCGAGTATTCTCAATTGGAAGCCGTGAGAGCATAAGACTAAAGGTGGGGGGAGGGGAGAGAACTCGAGACTAGCGATGGCAAAATTAAAAGACAAACGAGTGTTGTGGATACAAACGAGTGTTGTGGATACAAACGAGTGTTGTGGATACAAACGAGTGTTGTGGATACAAACGAGTGTTGTGGATACAAACGAGTGTTGTGGATACAAACGAGTGTTGTGGATACAAACGAGTGTTGTGGATACAAACGAGTGTTGTGGATACAAAAGGCAAAACCGTACAACGTCTTCTAGGCAAATATTCATGGCAGCCCTCAGGTGCTCTTTATTGCCTTGTAACCTTCATTGTTGAAAATTAACTCCTGCCATCTTGTATTTCCCAACGGGAGGCGTTTTCGTTTTGTTTAAATTTAAACCTATACAAACAATTAAAAAAGATTTGGGTATGTACATTTGAATATGATGCAAGTTTGATAAACTAATTATTTTAAATGTTTTGTTAAAAAAATTAATTTCATATACTTCTCAGAATGAATATCTAAATTCAACGAAAACAACTTATGCCAAATTTGTTTAGTGCCTGCTTGGTTTACCACGTGAAATTCTCAATCCAGTGTGCAGCAAACGTGACCCCTTATCCTCCATGATCCCCAGAAGGCAGATGATGATCCCAATTCCCCATAATTCCCGGTATTTACCCCCGCCACACCCCCTGCCCCTCAGCCACACGTCCGTCGTGGTTCTTCTAAACTAAACAATCAATACAATCCTCAATCTTTTCATTTGCACAGTTCCCACGCAAACGTCAATTAATTTAACTTCATATTTTTAGCCCTCGACGTGATGCTCGCTGAATGGAGTCGAGTTTAGAGTTGGAGAAAGTCGCTCTTCGGCATGTAGAAACAATGATCATAGTTTTTTTAATAGTTTTTTTTTAATGATCTCATAGAAACCTTTTAATCAATGCACGGCAATCAAATCTTGCAATGCATGTTTTGATTTCTACAATTAGTGATACGTTTTAAAGCTGCCAACTTGCGTTCTGCTTGAAGGACAGGTGTCACTGTGATAAAATAAAACTAGTTGAATTAAGCTAAGAGGAAAAATCACGGCGTTGGAAGCAGAGAGAAAAGGGGAGAGAACATTGTGAGGTAGTGGAGCAGGCAAGATGGCTGGAAAGTTTGAGTGAAGTGTGTGTAGAATAAAGTGTCTTATATTTCTCGTTCACTTTTGTGAGATGTAAAGGTATTGTGTATTAAAGTTAAAACTCTTCACTGCTGAAAAGTGGTGTTAGTAGAATCATTCATTTGTCTCCCACATTTTAATATAATTGATATAAATGACGAAAGCCTACAAACACACATGAAAGAGGTGTGTGATAACAGGGTCATTAAAGTAATAATAATAATAATAAAAAATAATAATACAAAAGCAAAATAAAGAGCATCTATTTTTTTTCAATCCTTTATATTAACTCGTGGTGTCTGGTTGAACCCTTGATTGCTTGTCGCCAAAACTTTTGATCAATTTTAACCCACTTCCTCGTAAGCTAGCGAGCTGAAATTTTGCAGGCAGTTTCGTACCGATGATAAAAACTATGTATCAAAATTTCAGATCGATCGCATGTACCCTAATTAAATTATTGATTTTTTAGATTCTTTTATTTATTCCTATGTATCATGTTATTTTTTTAGATAGAGCGTCGCGGTGCGTATTATATTGAACAACCTTTCTGTCGCGCAATAAGGTGCGTATTTTATTGACAACTCTTTTCATAAACATATTCCTGATCGGTGCGCATTATATTAAACATGTTTTACGACACAACTGCAATTTTGTATTTTTGGATGGTCTTGCGCTGCGTATTATAATAAACATTCTTTTAGTTACTTCTCGTACATAAAGGATTTATAGTCAAAAACTTGGTTTTTTACGGGTTTTTTAAATTAAAAAATCTATTTAAATTAAAACAATAATAATGATATTAAAAGTAAAATTTAAAATAAAAGAAATGTGTATTTTAAAGAAATTTAAATTTGAGTTTTTAAAAATTTCCGGTACCTAAATACTTGAAAAGGTCAGAGAAGAGAAAGGACAGACATTTACTTTCAAAGCCACTTAAATCAAGCTGACCAGAAGTGACCAGTGGCATCGTCGTCCCTGATCAGCCCCCACACGCAACAACGCTGGAGTGTCAAAGCCCTCGAGCTCCGCCCGCGCTGCAGCCTTACGACTCGTTGATACAATTCCACCGCGTTACGGGTAAGGATTCGTGCTTTCCATTATCTTGTCAGGGACCATCACACGTACGGACAACGTACTTAGTAGGTGTCTGCTGGCTAATAGCCCCGGCCGGCCCGCAGGACACGGCCGCGATATGGACTCGACCGTCAGCCTCGACGTTTTCATCATCACCGCAGACAACTGCTAACCTCTCAGACACCGTCAAAGTACCGGGGGGAAGGGGGGGGGCGAATAGGGGGGGAATGGATTCTTGAACTGTACAGGGGTACTCGGACTGTAGGCGAAAGGTCTTTAACGTCATGCGATTAGATTTTGATAACCTTTTAACAACTGCTTTGAGTCTATGTAAGGCGAGTATTAAGGAGAAATGTGAAAGTCGATGAAAGATAAGTGATGAAGGATAAGGTATGGAGGATAAGTGATGAAGGATAAGGTATGGAGGATAAGTGATGAAGGATAAGGTATGGAGGATAAGTGATGAAGGATAAGGTATGGAGGATAAGTGATGAAGGATAAGGTATGGAGGATAAGTGATGAAGGATAAGGTATGGATGATAAGTGATGAAGGATAAGGTATGGATGATAAGTGATGAAGGATAAGGTATGGAGGATAAGTGATGAAGGATAAGGTATGGATGATAAGTGATGAAGGATAAGGTATGGAGGATAAGTGATGAAGGATAAGGTATGGATGATAAGTGATGAAGGATAAGGTATGGAGGATAAGTGATGAAGGATAAGGTATGGATGATAAGTGATGAAGGATAAGGTATGGATGATAAGTGATGAAGGATAAGGTATGGATGATAAGTGATGAAGGATAAGGTATGGAGGATAATTGATGAAGGATAAGGTATGGAGGATAAGTGATGAAGGATAAGGTATGGAGGATAAGTGATGAAGGATAAGGTATGGATAGCGGTAGCGCGCTGGACTGTCAAACCGAGGCAAAACAGAGTCATGAGTTCGAGCCTCGGTACTGGCAGAGCCCCCGGGGCATTGTGCTAGCCACACAATCCCTTGCTCGTTAGTGGTGGCTCAATGAAACTTGTGAACGCTACTTCACTTGCCCCATAGGCCCTCAGGGTCTGAAGAAGGTTATTATTATTTGTATGGAGGATAAGTGATGGAGAATAAGGTATAGAGGATACGTGATGAAAGATAAGGTATGTAGGATAAGTGCGGAGGATAAGTGATGAAGGATAAGTGTTGAAGGATAAGTGATGGTGGATAAGGAAAGGAGGATAAGGTAAGTTGGATAAGTGTGGAGGATAAGGAAGGAGGAAGTTGATGCAGTGAGAAAGATAAATGTTGACTTGAAGTATGAAATATTGAGTCTGAGTCAGAAGTCGGAGAGGGGGAGCGAAAGAAAGAGTAAAAAAATGTGTGAGACTGGGTGAGGAGAATCGCGTGTGTAAGTGTAAGAAGTGTACACAAAGTTGTGTGTAAGAATGTACAGGTCTCAGTAGACTCATTAATTTCGTAAGAAGTGTACACAAAGTTGTGTGTAAGAATGTACAGGCCTCAGTAGCCTCATTAATTTCGTAAGAAGTGTACACAAAGTTGTGTGTAAGAATGTACAGGCCTCAGTAGCCTCATTAATTTTGTAAGAAGTGTACACAAAGTTGTGTGTAAGAATGTACAGGCCTCAGTAGCCTCATTAATTTCGTAAGAAGTGTACACAAAGTTGTGTGTAAGAATGTACAGGCCTCAGTAGCCTCATTAATTTCGTAAGAAGTGTACACAAAGTTGTGTGTAAGAATGTACAGGCCTCAGTAGCCTCATTAATTTCGTAAGAAGTGTACACAAAGTTGTGTGTAAGAATGTACAGGTCTCAGTAGCCTCATTAATTTCGTAAGAAGTGTACACAAAGTTGTGTGTAAGAACGTACAGGCCTCAGTAGACTCATTAATTTCGTAAGAAGTGTACACAAAGTTGTGTGTAAGAATGTACAGGTCTCAGTAGACTCATTAATTTCCCCACTTGTTAAATCGCTAGTGTCGCAAAGCATCGAAAAGATGTCGACCTGAAAAAGAAAATGTTTCTAGAATATTCTATCGCGCGTCATTCTCTGTAGACGAGGAACATGTTGTATCTCGAGCATCAAGAATTATTCATGCGCGGATGCTTATAGAAGAAGAAAATAATACGTATTAAAATAAAAAAACATCATAAGAACCTTATGTTGGCAGGCCCTCGCTAAGCCGATGATTTAAAGATAATCTTAATCCCTACGGCAACCATCTGTAATAGAACCCGAGTAGCGGGGGCCGTGTATCGGGGGCGGCTTTCAAAGTGAGGCAGAACGCGAGGATTTGCATTGTAATCGAGGGCTGAGGGCTTCAACGGCGTCGTGGGAAAAAGAAACGGCTTTGGTTTAAGGAAAACGTACTAAATAGTACAGTTGTTTATAGACGCACTACTACGACGAGGCGTGTGTGGATAGACATTAAGGCAACCAGGTTTGTGAATAGACCCACGGAAGTAACAGGATGTGTGAATAGACACACGGACGCTACAAGGTATGTGAATAGACAATTGACACAACAAGGTGTGTTAACAGGCACAAGACACTACAAGGCGTGAGAATAGACGCGAGAGCAAAAAGGGTGCGTAATTAGACCTATGGAAACAAGATGTGTAAATAGACACGTGGGCACAAACAAAGTTATGTGAATAGATACACGGACACAACAAGGTATGTGAATAGACACACAGACACAATAGGTCGTGTGAATAGACACGAACACAACGAGGTGTGCGTGAGGTAGACCTTGATTGACTCAGATCGGTTTGTACAAGAGACGGGTCGTGTCGACAGCTGTGTTCTGATGTTGTACACGACAGCCGTGTCTATAGCAAGCCGTGTCTATAGCAAGCCGTGTCTACAGCAAGCCGTGTCTACAGCAAGCCATGTCTACAGCCAGCCGTGTCTATAGCAAGCCGTAGCGGTGTGGACACAACTGAGTGGGGTCAAGAGACAAAAGGCGATTTTCAACAACCCCAAATAAGTAGTTTTTTGGGTCTCTGTGTGTATTTGTTTGTTGTTGTTTATTGGGGGGGGGGTTAGAGTAATGTTTTGACTGAACAAAATGTGGTTGAAATTAGTCCGTTGTTCATACTTATCATTTTTTAACGCAATTTCCCTTGGAGAAATTGCGTCCTTGGAGAAATTGCGTTTACAGATTCGAAATGTCTGTAACGATTACACATGCAACTCGTCCTGAAACATACCAGATCGGGTCTTTTGCAAATATGCTAAGGATGTGCAACGTTAAAAATAAATACCGAAAAGGTTTACTGGATTCCCCGGAATATTAAAAAAAAACCCGAAAAATATCAATATTTTGTCAATTTCTCGTCAACCATAGCATCTATCGGGTTGAAACAAACGTCAAACAATAATTAATAATATTTAGAACAATGTTAGAGAAAGAATTTCTCAAAATGTCTATTTAGTTCGACTCCCTCAATTTTAGAAGCAATTTTTGAAAGCAATTGTTTTGTTGAGTTTCAAAATTATTGATTTGAAATGACTTTTAATGTAATCTGGAATGATAGTTAATGGGGTTTTCCCGTTTTGCGAATGATTGTTGCGTGGTGCGCATTATATTGACACATTCTTGGTGTGATGTAGCGTGGGGGTATATGACGTCATATCGTGTTTAGTTTCAGAATTACTTATTTGAATCGACTTTTATTGTAATCTAGAATGATTTCCTTTGATAAAAATCGGAATTTTTTTTTGGAAATTGCGTTTAAATACTCATTCGAGTTTTTATTTCTTGTTTTGGTTTAAATCGCGGTATTGATTTATATTTTTAAATATAAAACTGGCAGATTTTTTTTTGTTTTTTTTTGTTTGTTTGTTTTTTGTTTGGTTCTTCCCAATAAATTACTTCATATAGGATACAGAATGAAGGCATTAGCCGAATCGTCTCTTGTCGCTTTAGTTTAAAGTAAAGCTTAAATTTATTGTTTTCATTGCACAATTTGTTTGTGTATTTTGTGGGATACAGAAGCATTTCATCCGAATATGTCCAGAAGTAATCCATCGGCATGTATCCAGAAGTATTTCATCACGATACGTCCACAACTGAGTTTACTCTGTTAACATCCATGGACAAAAAATTCGTATTTAAGAGACTGCAATAAATAACTATTAGACATTTGGATTTCAACAAAACAATATAGAGTAAACAAATATTAAGTAGCAATAACAAAGTAATCAATGTATACGTCGAACCTCAAGACCACCAAACATGGCGTTTTGTTATTTGTTCAACGAAGCCTGCTGCTTTAATACCAGCCAGCCGGGCAGATGAAAAAACCGCCGTGGGATCCCCTTACACTTACACAAGATTAGCGCTCACACCGACATAATCCAATCATTGCCATGTTAGAACTTCTAATGCCAGGATTAGAACCAGATGCCGACGGCTCGGGGCGATGCAGTTTGGGAGATTCTAGAAAAGTTCACCTAAATTTAGAAGAGGGAGGTGGGGGGTGGTTTGGGATGATGTGCAGGGTCGTCGGGTTGGGGGTTGGGGTGGGGGTTGCTAGCCAGTTAACGTGTAGACGTAAAAGTGGCGAGAGATAGGGAGGGATCTCTCACTAATTGGAGGACCTGTGAGTTCGTTGATATCGTAAGCGTTCAGCTCAATGAACACGTCGTTGTGCTTACTGTCATTCCTTGACTTTTATAATTACCAGGTGGTTCGTAAAATTAAACGGTCGATGAAACTAATTGTTGGAGAGAAATCTATGGGGCTAGAGGTTATAGCGACAGGTTTAAGAGGTGTTAATGGAGATTTGAAGACGAATTAGTCATTCCCCCCCCCAATTAGAAAACCATTCAAATGAACTATATAAAAGTACAAATGAACTTTTTTTGCTGTTGCGATAACAATATATCATTCTGTTTGAACATTGGAGATAACAGCTAGATATTTTCTGTGAACAATCCTGACGATAAAACTAAAGAAAACACCTGACATATGGTCAGAATGGACCTCTGCACTCGTCTGTATACGTACAAACACAATGACGTCATACTGTAAAGAGAATCATAATGACGTCACTGCAGCTGTAAAGAGAAGCATAATGACGTCACCGCAGCTGTAAAGAGAAGCATAATGACGTCACCGCAGCTGTAAAGAGAAGCGTGATGACGTCATCACAGCTGTAAAGAGAAACATAATGACGTCACAGCAGCTGTGAAGAGGAAACGTCGCATGAAGACTCCAGCGGCCTGCACGATAAACCTATCAACGCTACAGACAAGTGCTCTCAATAATTATTGAAGTCTCCCAGTATTACGTGAAACACAAGGCGCCACTTTCAGCGCGTGCGTAAAAGTGATGAGAAACAAATGACCCGACGGCAGCGTGGCCGTTTCCTCGCCCCATCCCCCCCCCCAAAGTGTCAACTATCCAGGAGGCGCCCATGTCGGTGAAATAAAACCCCAGTTAACATCCGCCCCTGAACGGAGTGACCCGTGACAGGCCCGAGGTCTGCAGTTTGATGAGGTGCAAAACCGACTCGAGGCCTTTGTTGTGTTTTTCCTCCTGGTGACATGGGGTGTTTGGGGGGTGAGGGGGGGGCAGTTTGGGAATTCGCAACGGTGTTTGAAGACCCGCATCTTGCTCATCAAGGTAGAGGTTCTAAAACTATTTTTTTTAAAGCAAACGACAAAAAATCTGATTTTATTAATCTATTTTTTTTTGCGGGTCTATTTTTGTGTGTGGTTGTTACAGTAATTATTTGTTTGTTAGTGGTTAATTTTTTTTATAAAACATGTCTTATTAGGCTACTGGTTAATTTTTATAAAACATGTCTTATTAGGCTACTGGTCAATTTTTATAAAACATGTCTTATTAGGCTACTGGTCAATTTTTATAAAACATGTCTTATTAGGCTACTGGTCAATTTTTATAAAACATGTCTTATTAGGCTACTGGTCAATTTTTATAAAACATGTCTTATTAGGCTACTGGTCAATTTTTATAAAACATGTCTTATTAGGCTACTGGTCAATTTTTATAAAACATGTCTTATTAGGCTACTGGTTAATTTTTATAAAACATGTCTTATTAGGCTACTGGTCAATTTTTTTATAAAACATGTCTTATTAGGCTACTGGTCAATTTTTATAAAACATGTCTTATTAGGCTACTGGTCAATTTTTTTATAAAACATGTCTTATTAGGCTACTGGTCAATTTTTTAAAACTGGTTTAGTTATTTTGTGTAAACCTTAATCCTTGAATCCACGGAAAACTTTATTAAATACCTCAGTTGAAATTTTTTTTGTTCTTTCAGCTTTCACCGTTTGTTGAGCGAATTTTCCTTGTAAAGTTATCAAATTTAGATGATTTAAATTATTACAAATAAAAGTTGATTTTGTGTCAATGATGTTAACTTTATTTTTAAAAAAAGTTTGTGTGATATCTTTTATTATTTAAAAATAAAAATAATATTAATAATAATCAGAACATGTTAGTGGGCAAATTGTTGACAAACGATTTAAGCTTTGGAAAACTCGTTAATTGGGGGGGGGGTGCTATAAAACACTCAGATCGCCAGTGTCCTGTACAACGTCGTCTGAGAATCGACATACCTTCCCTCCCCCCTCTCTTTCCTCAAACACTCACACACACAAAGACACATTATTGTATTTTTTCAGAAGGGGAAGCGATTCTGGTGCCCATTTGGAATTACCCCCCCCCTTTTTGAAGATAGAAGGCGAAAAGAGCGTGAAGTGGAAGGCTATTTAAAATTTACATTCGACCCAGGTAAATGGCGGTTAAATCTACCTGAGTGTCACAGGTGTGGAGATGGGGCCAGAGGCCGGCTGTTTAAAAGTACGATTGATGGCAGTTTGTGGCAGTGCGCCTGCAGAACGCCCCCGAAAATCCGAGCAGACGATGATAGGCCGGCGGGTTTGTTTATAAATACAGTCTTTGCGATGCTTTCAGAAGCTACGTCGGGTCTTCTTCAGTGGGAACAGATTAATGCATTCCAATGAATGAGTGAGTGCGCAGAAGACATCTACTTCTACTTCTGGAAGCAATTAGCTGTGTTTGGGTCTGCGTGTCACTGGGATGGAGAAGTTGAAGAGATCGGCGACGTGGTACCAATCAGATTAAAAGACGCAAAACTACAACCACGCGTAAACAAAGGTTTAAATGGAGAGTTGTTTAAGACGATAGATAACAAGAGGGGACGATGTTGGGCGAGGGGAATGTGGGGGCGGGATTCCTTGATCATTCGACAAAACATTCAATGAAATGAATAACAAAGCCGATAGTAAAATAAACAAAAAGAACCCGTTGCTTATCAATTTGGGAACCGTTGACAAAACAATATATATATCTGCTACTTTGCCCTACAGCTTCATCATGTGATCATCTCCACTGCGTCCACCCCCGCACCCCTTTCCGCAGTACTGGGTTTCCCCGAAGAAGCCGAAGTTTGAGATTATCTTCTGGCTTGGCACGACTTCGCACTAGTGTTGGTTACAGCCCCCACGGTAGGTCGTGTCGGTGGTGTGCATTGTGGTGCGCACGGCTCCGCGGAAAGATGATCGAGTGTTCGTCTGACTGCGACCAAAGTCATGAAACAGAGGCGGGTCGAAGTCGTGAAACAGTTATTATCCGTCACGCGGGGAGATACTTTTGTGCTGTGTTGCTACGTGATCGGACGCGCCTCACTGAACAATTGTCTGTGGGGTGGGTGGGAAATATCTTTGGCACTGCCTTAACTGGTTTAAAGTGTGTTTGAGGTGTCGAAAACAAAAACAATTTGAAGAGGTTAGAGCTCACACATCGCAATGGATGTTAAAGCGTACACATCGCAATGGATGTTAGAGCGTACACATCGCAATGGTGCTCAAGGCAAAAAAACATGACCATGTTACTCCACTTCTTCGCTCACTTCATTGGCTGCCTATACAAGCCCGTATTGATTACAAACTGGCCGTTCTCTGTCACAATTTCTTTTCGGACTCATGCCCATCGTATCTTACTGAACTTTTGTCGGTCTACTCACCCACTCGCAAGCTAAGATCTTCTGCAGACACACGCGTTCTCTCTGTTCCTACGACACGCACCAAAACGTTTGGTGAAAGGTCGTTCTCTTTTTGTGCAGCCAAACAATGGAATTCTCTACCATTACACATACGTAGTATTCAAACAACCAAGTCCTTCAAGACTGCACTTAAGACACATCTTTTCAAAATTTATTTTTAAAATTGATGAAACAACATTACTTGTAAATGATTAACGTAGCTTATGTATAATGTATTGTAATTTTGTGTGTTTGTTGTGATATGAAAGTTAATTTAATACTTATAAGTATGTTATTTCTTTCATGTAAAGCGCTGTGAGCCCAGTTCCTTACTGGGATACAGCGCTATATAAATAATCAATTTATTATTATTATTATTATTATTATTAGAGCGTACACATCTCAATGGATTTAACACTTATATCAAATAGATGACATTGCCCCCTCTCCCCCACCCCAAACATACAAACATGTATTTGTCACACACACACACACTTCGAAACCTCGTCTCAGTCAGCATTCAAATTAAACTATGTATATTATTCAGAATTCCATCACGCTTTGAGCAATATAATATCATGTTTCTGTCTATTTCCTATACCGCATCATTTGGGGAAAGCTAATGTGGCTTGGGCATTTGTGATAGCCACACAATCCCTTTGTATATTATGGCTATATATAAAAACTCGTGAACGCTGTTTCGATTGCCCCATAGGCCACGCCAGCATTAGTCTGAAAAGGGGGACTTTACTTTTATATCTATTTCACTTGGGACACTTCTTTTTTTTAATGCTCGATGTGTGGAGACACACAAAGGGCGAAACACCAAAGGGCGAAACACCAAAAGGCGAAACACCAAAGGGCGAAACACCAAAGGGCGAAACACCAAAGGGCGAAACACCAAAAGGCGAAACACCAAAGGGCGAAACACCAAAGGGCGAAACACCAAAGGGCGAAACACCAAAAGGCTTGAGACCCCCCCCCCACCCCAAAACCAACTAAATAATTCCCGACTTGAGCCTGAGGCGTTACTCACACAAACGGCAACCCCTTCACCGCTCCCCCAAAGACCCCGCCCCCCCCCCGGTCTCTAGAAAGAGAATGTTATCTCTGTGATTGTTATCCACCCCCACCCCCTCCCCGTGATTGTTAGGACAAAAGTAAACATCGGGGGCACTTCAGCCTCAAATGTTTCCATTGATACGGACCGGAATGCCGAGAGCGCTAATGGTTCGGATTTCTTCAGTGGTGAGTGTCACTTGGATCATTTGAGCCCAGCGTGGTTTTACGACACTCCCAAGTGGTCCAGCCTTTGAGATTTACAGGCGTACTGTTGGATCACTTGAGATTTAATCACGGCCATAAATATTTAATTACTTCAAGTCGCGGGAAAGAGGTAGATAAAATTCCATCGCACTTTGGTGCGTCCCGGAAAATAAGTGGATAGCTGTAGTTGTTTAATGAAAAAAATGTTGTATAATGAACAAATGTTGTTTAATGAAAAATTTTGTATCATGTTTAAGTTAAATATATTTAATTGTCTTTTAACTAAGTCTCTATTTCAAAGAAAGCTGGTGATTTTCTACGATTAAAATAAAGGGCTGGAATTTGTTAAACCCAGGTGCCTAACTTCGCTATTTACTACTTCTGGCTTTGGATAACACAGCAGCCGATTTTTCATTTTATTAGTTTTTTTATTTTTTATTTTGTCCATTTGTTCGTTGAGGAAGGCTTTCTGCCGAAACGTTCATTGTTCTGTGAATCTAAAAATACTTAGGGGCCGTCCATAAAGTACGTCACGCTCCAAAGGGGGGGGGGAGGGGTGTAAGAAAGTGTGACAGTTTGTGACAGGGGGAGGGGCGAAGTCCGGCCACGTGTGACGTCACGCTGTTTAATATTAAATTTTGATTATTTTGTTAATAAAAAACAACATTTTTGTTCAAAAGTGTGACGTACTTTAGGGGAGGGGGTGGGGTTCCGAGATGTGTGACAGTTTGTTACTCGGGGGAGGGGGGGGAGTTAAAAATAGTCAAAAATAGCGTGACGTACTTTATGGACGGCCCCTTAATTCAAATGACATATATATAATCTAAAACACAAAATATACAATCAAAACAATACATGAAAGCATTATTACTTAACTAATACAACAGTAATCGAAACACCTGATTTCAGTCTCGCCAAGATTTTGTCCGCTCACCCCACTACTCATTACATACAGCCTTACAAACCAACTGAACCTGGAGACACTGGAAATCGGTAAGTTGGTGTACACAACACAGTCCCGCAGACTCAGTAGCTTAGAGAGTAAAACCAACTCGCTCCTAGGACCTCATCAACAATTTCAGTCTTTCACATAACGGTAAGTTGGTGTACACAACACAGTCCCGCAGACTCAGTAGCTTAAAGAGTAAAACCAACTCGCTCCTAGGACCTCATCAACAATTTCAGTCTTTCACATAACGGTAAGTTGGTGTACACAAAACAGTCCCGCAGACTCAGTAGCTTAGAGAGTAAAACCAACTCGCTCCTAGGACCTGGTGCAGACTCAGTAGCTTAGAGAGTAAAACCAACTCGCTCCTAGGACCTGGTGCAGACTCAGTAGCTTAGAGAGTAAAACCAACTCGCTCCTAGGACCTGGTGCAGACTCAGTAGCTTAGAGAGTAAAAAAAACTCGCTCCTAGGACCTGGTGCAGACTCAGTAGCTTAGAGAGTAAAACCAACTCGCTCCTATGACCTGGTGCAGACTCAGTAGCTTAGAGAGTAAAACCAACTCGCTCCTAGGACCTGGTGCAGACTCAGTAGCTTAGAGAGTAAAACCAACTCGCTCCTATGACCTGGTGCAGACTCAGTAGCTTAGAGAGTAAAACCAACTCGCTCCTAGGACCTGGTGCAGACTCAGTAGCTTAGAGAGTAAAACCAACTCGCTCCTAGGACCTGGTGCAGACTCAGTAGCTTAGAGAGTAAAACCAACTCGCTCCTATGACCTGGTGCAGACTCAGTAGCTTAGAGAGTAAAACCAACTCGCTCCTAGGACCTGGTGCAGACTCAGTAGCTTAGAGAGTAAAACCAACTCGCTCCTAGGACCTGGTGCAGACTCAGTAGCTTAGAGAGTAAAACCAACTCGCTCCTAGGACCTGGTGCAGACTCAGTAGCTTAGAGAGTAAAATTAACTCGCTCCTAGGACCTGGTGCAGACTCAGTAGCTTAGAGAGTAAAACCAACTCGCTCCTAGGACCTGGTGCAGACTCAGTAGCTTAGAGAGTAAAACCAACTCGCTCCTATGACCTGGTGCAGACTCAGTAGCTTAGAGAGTAAAACCAACTCGCTCCTATGACCTGGTGCAGACTCAGTAGCTTAGAGAGTAAAACCAACTCGCTCCTAGGACCTGGTGCAGACTCAGTAGCTTAGAGAGTAAAACCAACTCGCTCCTAGGACCTGGTGCAGACTCAGTAGCTTAGAGAGTAAAACCAACTCGCTCCTATGACCTGGTGCAGACTCAGTAGCTTAGAGAGTAAAACCAACTCGCTCCTATGACCTGGTGCAGACTCAGTAGCTTAGAGAGTAAAACCAACTCGCTCCTAGGACCTGGTGCAGACTCAGTAGCTTAGAGAGTAAAACCAACTCGCTCCTATGACCTGGTGCAGACTCAGTAGCTTAGAGAGTAAAACCAACTCGCTCCTAGGACCTGGTGCAGACTCAGTAGCTTAGAGAGTAAAACCAACTCGCTCCTAGGACCTGGTGCAGACTCAGTAGCTTAGAGAGTAAAACCAACTCGCTCCTAGGACCTGGTGCAGACTCAGTAGCTTAGAGAGTAAAACCAACTCGCTCCTAGGACCTGGTGCAGACTCAGTAGCTTAGAGAGTAAAACCAACTCGCTCCTAGGACCTGGTGCAGACTCAGTAGCTTAGAGAGTAAAACCAACTCGCTCCTAGGACCTGGTGCAGACTCAGTAGCTTAGAGAGTAAAACCAACTCGCTCCTATGACCTGGTGCAGACTCAGTAGCTTAGAGAGTAAAACCAACTCGCTCCTAGGACCTGGTGCAGACTCAGTAGCTTAGAGAGTAAAACCAACTCGCTCCTATGACCTGGTGCAGACTCAGTAGCTTAGAGAGTAAAACCAACTCGCTCCTAGGACCTGGTGCAGACTCAGTAGCTTAGAGAGTAAAACCAACTCGCTCCTAGGACCTGGTGCAGACTCAGTAGCTTAGAGAGTAAAACCAACTCGCTCCTAGGACCTGGTGCAGACTCAGTAGCTTAGAGAGTAAAACCAACTCGCTCCTAGGACCTGGTGCAGACTCAGTTGCTTAGAGAGTAAAACCAACTCGCTCCTAGGACCTGGTGCAGACTCAGTAGCTTAGAGAGTAAAACCAACTCGCTCCTAGGACCTCTTGCAGACTCAGTAGCTTAGAGAGTAAAACCAACTCGCTCCTATGACCTGGTGCAGACTCAGTAGCTTAGAGAGTAAAACCAACTCGCTCCTAGGACCTGGTGCAGACTCAGTAGCTTAGAGAGTAAAACCAACTCGCTCCTAGGACCTGGTGCAGACTCAGTAGCTTAGAGAGTAAAACCAACTCGCTCCTATGACCTGGTGCAGACTCAGTAGCTTAGAGAGTAAAACCAACTCGCTCCTAGGACCTGGTGCAGACTCAGTAGCTTAGAGAGTAAAACCAACTCGCTCCTATGACCTGGTGCAGACTCAGAAGCTTAGAGAGTAAAACCAACTCGCTCCTAGGACCTGGTGCAGACTCAGTAGCTTAGAGAGTAAAACCAACTCGCTCCTAGGACCTGGTGCAGACTCAGTAGCTTAGAGAGTAAAACCAACTCGCTCCTAGGACCTGGTGCAGACTCAGTAGCTTAGAGAGTAAAACCAACTCGCTCCTAGGACCTGGTGCAGACTCAGTAGCTTAGAGAGTAAAACCAACTCGCTCCTAGGACCTGGTGCAGACTCAGTAGCTTAGAGAGTAAAACCAACTCGCTCCTAGGACCTGGTGCAGACTCAGTAGCTTAGAGAGTAAAACCAACTCGCTCCTAGGACCTGGTGCAGACTCAGTAGCTTAGAGAGTAAAACCAACTCGCTCCTATGACCTGGTGCAGACTCAGTAGCTTAGAGAGTAAAACCAACTCGCTCCTAGGACCTGGTGCAGACTCAGTAGCTTAGAGAGTAAAACCAACTCGCTCCTAAGACCTGGTGCAGACTCAGTAGCTTAGAGAGTAAAACCAACTCGCTCCTAGGACCTGGTGCAGACTCAGTAGCTTAGAGAGTAAAACCAACTCGCTCCTATGACCTGGTGCAGACTCAGTAGCTTAGAGAGTAAAACCAACTCGCTCCTATGACCTGGTGCAGACTCAGTAGCTTAGAGAGTAAAACCAACTCGCTCCTATGACCTGGTGCAGACTCAGTAGCTTAGAGAGTAAAACCAACTCGCTCCTATGACCTGGTGCAGACTCAGTAGCTTAGAGAGTAAAACCAACTCGCTCCTAGGACCTGGTGCAGACTCAGTAGCTTAGAGAGTAAAACCAACTCGCTCCTATGACCTGGTGCAGACTCAGTAGCTTAGAGAGTAAAACCAACTCGCTCCTAGGAGCTGGTGCAGACTCAGTAGCTTAGAGAGTAAAACCAACTCGCTCCTAGGACCTGGTGCAGACTCAGTAGCTTAGAGAGTAAAACCAACTCGCTCCTAGGACCTGGTGCAGACTCAGTAGCTTAGAGAGTAAAACCAACTCGCTCCTAGGACCTGGTGCAGACTCAGTAGCTTAGAGAGTAAAACCAACTCGCTCCTAGGACCTGGTGCAGACTCAGTAGCTTAGAGAGTAAAACCAACTCGCTCCTAGGACCTGGTGCAGACTCAGTAGCTTAGAGAGTAAAATCAACTCGCTCCTATGACCTAGTGCAGACTCAGTAGCTTAGAGAGTAAAACCAACTCGCTCCTATGACCTGGTGCAGACTCAGTAGCTTAGAGAGTAAAACCAACTCGCTCCTATGACCTGGTGCAGACTCAGTAGCTTAGAGAGTAAAACCAACTCGCTCCTATGACCTGGTGCAGACTCAGTAGCTTAGAGAGTAAAACCAACTCGCTCCTATGACCTGGTGCAGACTCAGTAGCTTAGAGAGTAAAACCAACTCGCTCCTATGACCTGGTGCAGACTCAGTAGCTTAGAGAGTAAAACCAACTCGCTCCTATGACCTGGTGCAGACTCAGTAGCTTAGAGAGTAAAACCAACTCGCTCCTAGGACCTGGTGCAGACTCAGTAGCTTAGAGAGTAAAACCAACTCGCTCCTAGGACCTGGTGCAGACTCAGTAGCTTAGAGAGTAAAACCAACTCGCTCCTAGGACCTGGTGCAGACTCAGTAGCTTAGAGAGTAAAACCAACTCGCTCCTAGGACCTGGTGCAGACTCAGTAGCTTAGAGAGTAAAACCAACTCGCTCCTAGGACCTGGTGCAGACTCAGTAGCTTAGAGAGTAAAACCAACTCGCTCCTAGGACCTGGTGCAGACTCAGTAGCTTAGAGAGTAAAACCAACTCGCTCCTAGGACCTGGTGCAGACTCAGTAGCTTAGAGAGTAAAACCAACTCGCTCCTAGGACCTGGTGCAGACTCAGTAGCTTAGAGAGTAAAACCAACTCGCTCCTAGGACCTGGTGCAGACTCAGTAGCTTAGAGAGTAAAACCAACTCGCTCCTAGGACCTGGTGCAGACTCAGTAGCTTAGAGAGTAAAACCAACTCGCTCCTAGGACCTGGTGCAGACTCAGTAGCTTAGAGAGTAAAACCAACTCGCTCCTAGGACCTGGTGCAGACTCAGTAGCTTAGAGAGTAAAACCAACTCGCTCCTAGGACCTGGTGCAGACTCAGTAGCTTAGAGAGTAAAACCAACTCGCTCCTAGGACCTGGTGCAGACTCAGTAGCTTAGAGAGTAAAACCAACTCGCTCCTAGGACCTGGTGCAGACTCAGTAGCTTAGAGAGTAAAACCAACTCGCTCCTAGGACCTGGTGCAGACTCAGTAGCTTAGAGAGTAAAACCAACTCGCTCCTAGGACCTGGTGCAGACTCAGTAGCTTAGAGAGTAAAACCAACTCGCTCCTAGGACCTGGTGCAGACTCAGTAGCTTAGAGAGTAAAACCAACTCGCTCCTAGGACCTGGTGCAGACTCAGTAGCTTAGAGAGTAAAACCAACTCGCTCCTAGGACCTGGTGCAGACTCAGTAGCTTAGAGAGTAAAACCAACTCGCTCCTAGGACCTGGTGCAGACTCAGTAGCTTAGAGAGTAAAACCAACTCGCTCCTAGGACCTGGTGCAGACTCAGTAGCTTAGAGAGTAAAACCAACTCGCTCCTAGGACCTGGTGCAGACTCAGTAGCTTAGAGAGTAAAACCAACTCGCTCCTAGGACCTGGTGCAGACTCAGTAGCTTAGAGAGTAAAACCAACTCGCTCCTAGGACCTGGTGCAGACTCAGTAGCTTAGAGAGTAAAACCAACTCGCTCCTAGGACCTGGTGCAGACTCAGTAGCTTAGAGAGTAAAACCAACTCGCTCCTAGGACCTGGTGCAGACTCAGTAGCTTAGAGAGTAAAACCAACTCGCTCCTAGGACCTGGTGCAGACTCAGTAGCTTAGAGAGTAAAACCAACTCGCTCCTAGGACCTGGTGCAGACTCAGTAGCTTAGAGAGTAAAACCAACTCGCTCCTAGGACCTGGTGCAGACTCAGTAGCTTAGAGAGTAAAACCAACTCGCTCCTATGACCTGGTGCAGACTCAGTAGCTTAGAGAGTAAAACCAACTCGCTCCTATGACCTGGTGCAGACTCAGTAGCTTAGAGAGTAAAACCAACTCGCTCCTATGACCTGGTGCAGACTCAGTAGCTTAGAGAGTAAAACCAACTCGCTCCTATGACCTGGTGCAGACTCAGTAGCTTAGAGAGTAAAACCAACTCGCTCCTAGGACCTGGTGCAGACTCAGTAGCTTAGAGAGTAAAACCAACTCGCTCCTATGACCTGGTGCAGACTCAGTAGCTTAGAGAGTAAAACCAACTCGCTCCTAGGACCTGGTGCAGACTCAGTAGCTTAGAGAGTAAAACCAACTCGCTCCTAGGACCTGGTGCAGACTCAGTAGCTTAGAGAGTAAAACCAACTCGCTCCTAGGACCTGGTGCAGACTCAGTAGCTTAGAGAGTAAAACCAACTCGCTCCTAGGACCTGGTGCAGACTCAGTAGCTTAGAGAGTAAAACCAACTCGCTCCTAGGACCTGGTGCAGACTCAGTAGCTTAGAGAGTAAAACCAACTCGCTCCTAGGACCTGGTGCAGACTCAGTAGCTTAGAGAGTAAAATCAACTCGCTCCTATGACCTAGTGCAGACTCAGTAGCTTAGAGAGTAAAACCAACTCGCTCCTATGACCTGGTGCAGACTCAGTAGCTTAGAGAGTAAAACCAACTCGCTCCTATGACCTGGTGCAGACTCCGTAGCTTAGAGAGTAAAACCAACTCGCTCCTATGACCTGGTGCAGACTCAGTAGCTTAGAGAGTAAAACCAACTCGCTCCTATGACCTGGTGCAGACTCAGTAGCTTAGAGAGTAAAACCAACTCGCTCCTATGACCTGGTGCAGACTCAGTAGCTTAGAGAGTAAAACCAACTCGCTCCTATGACCTGGTGCAGACTCAGTAGCTTAGAGAGTAAAACCAACTCGCTCCTAGGACCTGGTGCAGACTCAGTAGCTTAGAGAGTAAAACCAACTCGCTCCTAGGACCTGGTGCAGACTCAGTAGCTTAGAGAGTAAAACCAACTCGCTCCTAGGACCTGGTGCAGACTCAGTAGCTTAGAGAGTAAAACCAACTCGCTCCTAGGACCTGGTGCAGACTCAGTAGCTTAGAGAGTAAAACCAACTCGCTCCTAGGACCTGGTGCAGACTCAGTAGCTTAGAGAGTAAAACCAACTCGCTCCTAGGACCTGGTGCAGACTCAGTAGCTTAGAGAGTAAAACCAACTCGCTCCTAGGACCTGGTGCAGACTCAGTAGCTTAGAGAGTAAAACCAACTCGCTCCTAGGACCTGGTGCAGACTCAGTAGCTTAGAGAGTAAAACCAACTCGCTCCTAGGACCTGGTGCAGACTCAGTAGCTTAGAGAGTAAAACCAACTCGCTCCTAGGACCTGGTGCAGACTCAGTAGCTTAGAGAGTAAAACCAACTCGCTCTTAGGACCTGGTGCAGACTCAGTAGCTTAGAGAGTAAAACCAACTCGCTCCTAGGACCTGGTGCAGACTCAGTAGCTTAGAGAGTAAAACCAACTCGCTCCTAGGACCTGGTGCAGACTCAGTAGCTTAGAGAGTAAAACCAACTCGCTCCTAGGACCTGGTGCAGACTCAGTAGCTTAGAGAGTAAAACCAACTCGCTCCTAGGACCTGGTGCAGACTCAGTAGCTTAGAGAGTAAAACCAACTCGCTCCTAGGACCTGGTGCAGACTCAGTAGCTTAGAGAGTAAAACCAACTCGCTCCTAGGACCTGGTGCAGACTCAGTAGCTTAGAGAGTAAAACCAACTCGCTCCTAGGACCTGGTGCAGACTCAGTAGCTTAGAGAGTAAAACCAACTCGCTCCTAGGACCTGGTGCAGACTCAGTAGCTTAGAGAGTAAAACCAACTCGCTCCTAGGACCTGGTGCAGACTCAGTAGCTTAGAGAGTAAAACCAACTCGCTCCTAGGACCTGGTGCAGACTCAGTAGCTTAGAGAGTAAAACCAACTCGCTCCTAGGACCTGGTGCAGACTCAGTAGCTTAGAGAGTAAAACCAACTCGCTCCTAGGACCTGGTGCAGACTCAGTAGCTTAGAGAGTAAAACCAACTCGCTCCTAGGACCTGGTGCAGACTCAGTAGCTTAGAGAGTAAAACCAACTCGCTCCTAGGACCTGGTGCAGACTCAGTAGCTTAGAGAGTAAAACCAACTCGCTCCTATGACGTCATCAACAATTTCAGTCTTTCACATAAACAAACGTCAACAAAATGACGAGAAAATCAATTAATGAAACGAATTTTTGTTTTTAAATCTGCAATAAAAAAAAATAAAAAAAATATATATATAAAAAAATAAAAAAATCGCCATATCGCGTGGAAGCAATGCGAGCTTTGAGTAAATGAAAGACATTTTGAATGCCGCGAAGCTAGCATGAAATTTTTTTTTCCTAAGTGTTATGAATCAGTGAAGTGGAAACTAGACGATAGATCGAAGCTGGTTCTTAATGGAGGTATAAGGGTTTAATTTATTAGAGTGTAATCAGGGGGGGGGCGGGATTGGGGAGCTTTCCTTAATTAAACAAAATGCATTGAAAAAAACACACACTTAGTCCAGATTTCATAGAGTGAATAATACGACAAACAGCAAGAGATGTTGCTAAAGAAGCTTGATGAATAGTTTTAACTTAGGGGTGTTTAAAGATAATCGGAAATCCGATGATCGGTTTTGAAAGCGATAATCGGTTTTAAAATATCCCAAAACGATAATCGAGTTTAATTTAAAAAAAAATGTCAGTACTCAAAACTTCAAAAAATATGAGAACAAAATTTATTCCCACATTTGTGACATTTTCATCCACCATATGGCCACCATGTTGTGTTTATTTATAAGTTTTGAGCCCTCCGTGCAGTGTATTTGTAAATTAATACATTTATGGTTTGGTCAAAAGTGTGACGTAGTTAAGTTCATTGATTCTTCGCCAGCCCTTAAACAACTCTGCGTGGGACGGCATTTTCTTAACTCAACGAAAACTGTGACGTCATTTCCTTATTCCACGTCATATTCGCCTTATAAGAATATATCTCTATGAAGTCAGCGATAAAACGAACGATAACCGTTTTAAAATCGGAATTACATAACCGATAATCGGTTTTGCCCCCCCCCCAATATAAATAATTAAATTAATAACCATATTTAAAACAAACACGTCTTGACTCACTGGGTAGAATGCTAACCGAACTGGAGATGTACTTACACTATGCCACAATGATGTAGCAGACAATGAATATAAGTTGTTTCCTTATATCATAAAACAATCTTGCTCTTTTTCAGTAATAATACAACCATCAAACTACGTCTGATAGTTAACAATCGAACTGTTTTGATCAGGCAGCCAATTCCACGCCCGAATATTAGAAGGGAACAAGGAGAATTTGTATGTGTTTGTTCATGCGAATAGAACAAAAATTTTTTTTATCCCTATGTGTGAGCGTTGTATTAGATTGTTGTGTTGTATTTAGCCATCGTGTTCATATGTCACACGTGAAGAAATACATTTTTGGTACGATTCTTTACTTGTCTACGTTTTTTAACAAATTCACCACCAGTGCTCCTCTCCGACGTTAGGCCCTCAACGCTCACCCCTGAGGCCCCCCCTCTCCATCGATAGGCCCCCGCGCCCCACCCCGAGTCCCCCCCCCATTTCCACAGTGAGCCCCACCCACACTCCACCATGAGGTCCCCCATGCCCCACCTCGAGGCCCCCCTCTCCACAGTTAGGCCCCCCACGTCCCATCTCGAGGCCCCATCTCCTCTGTGTTCCCCCGTCCCCCACGCTCCACGCCCCGCTAACCACAATCACATGATGTTGTGAACCGTCCTCCCCCCCCACCCCTTCCCCCCGGGGCGTGCTAATCTCATCTGATGAGAACCTTTGATCTCGAGTCAGATCTACCTGGGAATTTAATTGACACCCTCCAGACCTCGCGCGTTGATAAGGAGAAGATTATTATTCATACCCACAGTCCCACACTGTTGCGGAAGTAGTTCCCGGCTGCCCCGTAGGAGTAGGTTGGATTCACGCCTGCTATTCTTTCTTTTTTAAAATGTTTTTTTGTTGTTGTGTGTAGCCATTGTTCGGGCTGATCCTCCGTGCCTATCACTGACTGGCCCGGCACAAAGGGCCCCTCGTGGTGCGGGAGTAAAGATTTGCGGACGTCTGAGGCGCACTCGAGAGCCGGTGCCGTACGGATTGTCCGGTGCGTCTCGTCGGAATGACATCACGGAGCAAGAATGTAAGTGGGGGTTTGTGGAAGTGTGTGGTCATAGAGAGAACTGTGAGGTGGATACAAGGATATATTGTGGATCTAGTGGTCATAGAGAGAATTATTATGCTAACAAGTTTCTCGTCTTTCTTTTGTCCAGGTTCTATGTCAACTCTTTTTTGTGTGATTCAACTTCAAAAAAATAAATAAACAACAAAAATATCGTAAAATATCCAGGTACCTAAAACATCGGTGTGACCAACGGGGTCCAGGAAGCTTAAGACGACAGTTCCGGGATGCACTGCTGCGAGATTCTGTTTTATCTCATTTCCGATCACTCGTATACTTTACCTAGCACGGAGCGCGCGTACATGGTCTGATGTATGTGGGACGTGGTATGGTATCTTTGGGGCGTGGTCTGATGTCATTGAGGCGTGGTCTGATGTCTTTGGGGGTGTGGTTTGATATCTTTAAGCCGGCGTCTGATGTCATTAGGGTGTGGTCTCGTGTCTTTAGGGCGTGGTCTGATTTCATTTGGGCGTGGTCTCGTGTCTTTAGGGTGGGGTCTGATGACATTGGGGCGTGGTCTGATGTCTTTGGGTGGGGTTTAAAAATTTGGGGCGTGGTCTGACGTTTGTGGGGCATGGTCTGATATCTGTGGGGCGTGAAATGTCCCTCACGAATTGATCTCCACTAAATCCGACTGGGCTCGTATTTCCTCTTTGTCTTTAATCTTACGTTTGTTTTCGGCCGTGTTGTGTTTCACCGCATTACCTCTCGTGTCTTATGTGATAATAAAGAGATGTGAAGAGAATGCGAGGCCGTCTTATCTACGTCTGTGAGGGCTCTAAGAGACGAACACAAAGATTTTGTTGGAGATGGATAAAGTGAACTCGTCAAAAGTTTGACATGAACTCTGGTGTTTGGTGTTCATGAATTACATCTCAAGGATGATGAAGGCAGTGTGTGGTGTGCACAAAAAGAGGGTTGGCGTCGAAAGGGAAGGGTTGGCGTGGGAAGTGAAGGTTTGGCGTGGGAAGGGAAGGTTTGGCGTGGGAAGGGAAGGTTTGGCGTGGGAAGGGAAGGTTTGGCGTTGGAAGGGTTGAGGGTTTGCTCGGAAGGGAAGCCATCTTCATTAGTATCATTGATAACCATCTTCACTAATATCATTGATAACCATCTTCACTAATATCCTTGATAACCATCTTCACTAATATCATTGATAACCATCTTCACTAATATCATTGATAACCATCTTCACTAATATCATTGATAACCATTTTCATTAATATCATTGATAACCATCTTCACTAATATCATTGATAACCATCTTCACTAATATCATTGATAACCATCTTCACTAATATCATTGATTACCATCTTCATTAATATCATTGATAACCATCTTCACTAATATCATTGATAACCATCTTCACTAATATCATTGATAACCATCTTCACTAATATCATTGATAACCATCTTCACTAATATCATTGATAATCATGTTCACTAATATCATTGATAACCATCTTCACTAATATCATTGATAGCCATATTCACTAATATCATTGATAGCCATATTCGCTAATATCATCGATAACCATCTTCACTAATATCTTTGATAGCCATATTCACTAATATCATTGATAACCATCTTCACTAATATCTTTGATAGCCATATTCACTAATATCATTGATAACCATCTTCACTAATATCTTTGATAGCCATATTCACTAATATCATTGATAACCATCTTCACTAATATCTTTGATAGCCATATTCACTAATATCATTGATAACCATCTTCACTAATATCATTGATAGCCATATTCACTAATATCATTGATAGCCATATTCACTAATATCATTGATAACCATCTTCACTAATATCTTTGATAGCCATATTCACTAATATCATTGATACCCATCTTCACTAATATCATTGATAACCATCTTCACTAATATCTTTGATAGCCATATTCACTAATATCATTGATACCCATCTTCACTAATATCATTGATACCCATCTTCACTAATATCATTGATAACCATCTTCACTAATATCTTTGATAGCCATATTCATTAATATCATTGATACCCATCTTCACTAATATCATTGATAACCATCTTCACTAATATCTTTGATAGCCATATTCACTAATATCATTGATACCCATCTTCACTAATATCATTGAAATCCATATTCACTAATATCATTGACAGCAATCTTCACTAAACAAACCTATAACCCCACCACTGACCGCTCGGTAAACATCGCTAATACCACAGCTGGACCTTGGTCAGTTTATCTTCAATTCCACTCCTGGTTATCTGGTCAGCCAAGGGCCGCTTGACACGTTTGGTTGGACGAGAGACTATAATTTCATCCTTACGTCCACACCTGTCGAGGGCTGAAATCATCGCCAGATAACCGAGGACTGAAATCATCGCCAGATAACTGAGGGCTTTGGTTTCAAGCGTACGCGAGTTTTTATCAACCGCGGAATGTTCGATATGTCCGAGAGGCGATCTAGAGCGGCGATAACGCATGTCCAGCTAGACGGGTTAATAGAGAAAATTCTGTGGTCAGTTTTCAAAAAATGACCGACCAGACGACTTTATTAAGATGGCAGTTTTAGAAAAAAAAGTCCACAAAAATTGATTTGAATAAAATTAATGGGTAGTAGTGGACAATGCGAGTGGTGTGATTGTCACTTGCCGAGGGTTTGGCGAGTAAGTTAACGTTAAACATCCTCACTTTTTTGATGTCATTTAATATACAAAGATAAGACATAAACAACCAATCAATAAATATTGACAAACTCCTTCTTGACACATTTTCTGCCGGACTTGTTAGCTGGCTTTACACTTCTGACCTTTGATCCCTGACCGTTGTACATAAACCTCTCAAATAGTGCCTCCAGTGATTGTATAAATTATTATGTTCTTTTTGCTAAGTTAAATCCAGCTACGGTAACGTTTCTCCAATACCCCCCCACCCCACCCTTCCCCCCCCCCTCCTCCCCAACCCTGGTTCAGTTTTCTGTTAATTAACACCAACACGTTTTTGCCACCTTGTTGGACTGCCTCGGTCCAAGCTACTGGACAACCATACTACTCGCTCAGAACGAGGGCAGGATTCTTGCTTGTTGAGTGTGGGGCTATAGTCGGGGTGAGGCGGGGGGGGGGAGGTTGTTGATTGCAACTGTTACCCCGGGAGTCTCTGCTCGAGGTGTCAACATGCGAGGGCTTCAAAGATTATAATCCTGCAGGAAATGATGGGATTACGTCATGGCGTGTAGTTAACGATCTACCTGGTAACAAAACAAACAGCCACCAGGTGAAACACAAACAGGAATACAGCCACGAGGTGAAACACAAACAGGATTACATTTTTTTAAAAAATCATTATAAAAATAATTTCTCTAAAGCAGTGGCGTAGGCCGGTTGCAGTGGACGGTGGTCAGTTCCTGGGGGCTGTAGAGGGGATCGTCAGTACCAGGTCACTGTGGAGCGAGCCGGCAGGCACGAGTCAGGTCAAATAAATGAGCTTTAATGTGTCCCAGGAAATGTGGGCTAGGGGTGCAATTACATCTTTAAAAAAATTAAGAATAACTGGTTATGCAGGGAAAAAACATCATTAACAAAAACCTAGCTGTAATTTTAAAAAAAAAGATCAGAGATGAAGCGAAAACGTAAATTATTAACGTGTCAGTTGTGTGGATGTTTCAATTAAGTATGTTAGATTTTTACTTGCGTATCATCTTGTAGATAAACTGATTTGTAATTTGGGATTACTTTTTAGAGTTCATTGCGAAAAATAATCGAGCACCTTATACATTTAGTCTTCATTTAATGGCTTTTTTTTATCCACTTTAAAACAACAGCTAGTCGTTCAAGTAAAAGCCCTCTCAATGGCGTCATCAATTTGAGTTGGAATATCTCGTTTCTGATTGGTTGCCTCCGAAACACAATAACCTCTAAACAAGAAAAACTTTAAACATTGTTATAATTTTTTTTTATTTCTTGTCCTCCCCTTGACAACGATTGCCCGAATGACTCAGAGATTCGTTTCTTCAAGCACGGATGTTCCTCTAAGTGGCATTCTCCTGTGGCATTCTCCTACTGAAGACCTAACATCAGTGTCTCCGAGAGGCGGAAAAAAAAGAGAGAGAAGGACAAACACCAACACAAAACTAAACTTAGTTTGAAAAAAATCAGTTTACGACCGACCAGTTGACCCAGTCATGGGGAAACGTTAGCGAGTGTCTCCTGGCGAGGGCCTTATTGTGTCAGCCTCTTTTGGTGCCGGAGTGAGAGAAAATGAGGAGCTTCTCTCGTTAATTGAGAGCGAACTCGGCATCTAGTCATGCGCGAGAATTGCACGAGGGCACACGGCCGTGTGTGAGCCGGAAGGGGCTGGGGAGGTATTCAACTTGCAAACAGGTCGACCCCTTAAATTTGATCGGAGGGGCGGACGAGAAGGAGAAAAAAAACGACCGGAGTGGTTGGGGAGGGGGGGGGAGTTGCAGGAACGGAAGAATTTAAATTTCAACAGTGATTTACATAATCGTTAATGTCTTACGACACGTACTGTCATGGCCGTGATTCCGTAACCCCAGAATCGTGAATATCACGAGAACCCTTTTTAGTCGTGTCTAAGCGTCGGCAAGAGCTCGGTACGTCCAGTGATCCATGACGGGCCTATCCCACACATACAATATAACCAAACATATCTTATCTTTTACAGACGCTCCTTCTATGGAGAAGATTATTGCGCCCCATGTTATCTTGAATGATGATTACTATCTTTCCAGCATCAAGACGTACAGTCAATGTAATCAATTTGACTTAAGAAGCATAGAGTCATGACTTTTAGGGCACTAAATCATTTCACGTGATTGTCAGTGGCGTAACACCCGGGTCAGGTGCCCTATGCCCCCGCCACCTTGCTACGCCGCTGATTTAGTGTTGCTGTTTATAAATGCTTGCTAATTTTCGTAATTGAGAGTCAGAAAAAATTCAACTGACATCAATGAAACGTAATTTTATTTTCTATTTTAGTACAAGAACAACATTTTTAAGATGAATTTTAAAAACAACTCTTTTTACATTAAGCCGGAACATCTTTCATAAATATGTATAATAAATGATAGATCAAAGAATGAGTGTGCCTCCGTGGTCTTGTTTCATTGTAAAAAATAAATAAATTCTGTTTAGTTTCAGAGCTGGTTGTAAGGGAGGGATAAGGGAAATAAATCATTTTATCACATTTTTTGTTTGTCCCCCTTTAGCTGACTGGTCACCAATTTGCGTCATAATGAGACCTCGGCCAACGCCCCCCCCCTCCCCACATTTCTTTTTAAACCTCAACAGCGGCTCGAAGGCCGCATGCACGCGCGTGTTCGCTCTTGTCACGAGTGAAGGAGCGTTTTTTGAGTACGGGGTGCATGTAAGATTCGGTCATCAGTCTCGCGAAATAGCCCTGGATGATCACGGCCAAAATGCGAGCCCGATGCCGAGGGCTCGAAACTGAAAAACTGAACATTTTGCAAGGAACGCTGGGTAACGGTGACTGATGGGCAAGCTGCTCGTCTGACCATGAATGATGTGTGCGTGAGTAAAATGCAATCGCTGGTCTTAGAACTTTAAGCACACACAAAAACTGGATGTCAACAACGCGATTACGATTACGAGTTTATAACTCCGTGGATTCGAGAAAAGGGGGATGGGTCGACTCCGATTCCTATTATATCGATTCTAAGGACACCCCCCTTCCCCCCCAAAAAAATATCGATTCAAAAAACTAATCTGTTTTCAGAAATTGCAAGTTTAAATCCCACCCTCTAAGTCGCTGTGGCAGGTTTTAAAAAGAGACTTTGAATAAACGCAGGCTTAAAGGAAATATTTTCTTTTGTTCCAAAAGGAAATCATGAAATTTGTGTTGAGTAAGAAGAATTGAATGTGCATGTTTGGCTTAAAATGGTCATAATCAATTCTTCTTTGATCGATCGATTCTTCGGACACGAGCATGGATGATAAATCCGTGATTGAAAATGGCATTACTTGAGCTTTTGGCCGAGTGGGAAAAGATGCATGTTTAAAAAAACCAAAAAAACCCACCTTTTTCTTTTTTAAATTTATTTAATTTACGCGGCCTTTAAGCGTTATTTAATTAAAAAACAACGTGGCAGAAAGTATCAGAGTCTTTGAATAAATTATTTCAGGGTTAAATTTTTCCAACCTTAAATCATTCTTTACTAACTTTACCCACCATTTTTAAAGGCGTTAATTTAAAAAAAAAGTAGGAAAACAGTAATTTCCGAGCGGCTTTTTAAATGTATGGTTTGAATTAGTTCTGATTGGTTGGTTACAATCGTTCTGATTGGTTGGTTACAATCGTCATTGTGACGTGTGCAGATAGCCTCATCCGGTCAGCTAACCGGAGGGCTGGAGAACCAAGCCCATCGTTTAAACCCATCGTTTCGTATCAATGTGATGACCAGGTTAAACGCTTAACTTGGGGTGAACGTGACAAATTCTGGTCCCTTATTGGGTTCAGATTTATCATTAGGATTGTTGTTTTATATTTTCAGGCCAAGGTTAAGGAAACAAACAAATGTAACAGGTAATTACTTTTCGAATCTCTGGCATTTTCTTTCTTCCTTTTTTTTCTTCTTCTTTTTTTTTAAATTTTCCAATGGATAACAAGGTAAATATATGTGTCACCTGTAACATTGACCCTGTGTCAAGTGTGATTAACATGATTTGTGACGTAAGGTCACGTGAATAATAAACGCGGGAAGAAAGGAGCATTCCCATTAGTTGAAAGGGTTGGGCCGCTTGGGCGATCAGTTGTCAGTGGAGTTCCGTAGTGAAAGGACGGAATGTGTGTGTGCCTCAAGATTTGCACGTTGTATAACCTCAAATGATATTTCTGTGTACAAAATATACATATTAAAGTTGTTTTGTTGAAACAAGTTCTTCAGTGGATTATTGTGCACAAGATTCTGTATTGTGAGAACGCCCACTAAAGAGTTACATATAAAAAGTAACAGTTACACCCTGCAAACATGATTTGAGAATCATCGGGTTAATAAATGTTTCTTTCAACTTTGTCTTTTATTCTTGTTTGTTTTGTTGTTGCTAAAGATGTAGCGGGACGCTATGTCAACGCCAAGGTTTTGTCAATCTTGAGTTTGAAACGAGATGCAATTTTCAACGGTCCGATCCATCAAATGACCTCTACCACCTTCACACACTTCCCCCATACACACTTCTCCTACATACACGGGGGCATACCTAGATTAAGACGTAACATCAAGCTAATTTATTGATTTCAACTTTTTTAAATTATAGGTCTTTAAAAGAAATGGAAAAATTTGTCAAACACACGCAAAAACACGAAGACACACACACAGACACACGCGCTCACACACACACACAGACACACAAAAAAAGTTCTTTTAAACTACTGGCGGCGACTGCTCTAACCATCAGGAAGCTGATTCTAACGCCAGGACTGTCCGATGTGTGACCAGCGTAACCCCGTTGGTCTACCCCCCTCCACCCCCCTCCACCCATTCCCTCAATAAAAAACATAGGGAAGTCCTGCAGTCAACTGCATTTAAGAGATCCCTACCCTATCATAGACAGGGGCTCCTGACTTTGACAGCTATGTAAAGTCAACTAGATGTCACCAAGTCAAGGCGCTCGAGGTGGACTTCGTATTTTTGATTTTACTTTGAACAAAAAATGTAAAACTTCAATTCTTTCCCCACCTCGCCCATAGTTCTCCCCTCGCCTCCCCCCCCGACTCTGGGAGTATCTAGGTCACGTTTGGTATGCAGAAGACAAAGCCCGGGTCCCGACAGCCAGATTGATAAACCTTTCTGAAATGGAAACATCTAATCCAAACAAGCAACGGCTCCCCGGGGAGGTATTTATTAATTTTATTTTAAAAAAGGGACAAAACAAGACCTAGTTCGGTGGAGAGAGAGAGAGAGAGAGAAAGAGAGAGAAAGAGAGAGAGAGAGAGAGAGAGAGAGAGAGAGAGAGAGAGAGAGAGAGAGAGAGAGAGAGAGAAGTCTGAAGTCTGCCGATAAGACAATGGTGGCAGCCAGGAATGTAAGACTCTGTTAGATCCCTGTTTGATTCTCTAGGTCTCCCGGGACCTGCTGGGATCTTCGAAAACAGGAAGTGAAAGAGAGGGGAGGGGGGAGTATAGTGTCGCGCCCCCGAATATATGGAGCCCACAGCTCATGTATTTGGATAGTGGTTCTGACGTCGACTTATCGCTATTGAAAAACAACCCAAATATTTCGAAGTTTGGTCAAGACTCTGATATCGGAGCAATTTAAAAACAGGGAAGATCTGTTCAAGGAACAACTCCACTGGGATCGCGGGCTATTTTTACACGCACACACACACACAGAGAAACAGCCTCCCTACACACAGATACAGACCCACACACACACAGATACAGACCCCCACACACACAGATACAGACCCACACACACACATATATACACAGACCCACCCACACACACGCACAGAAACAGACCCCCACACTCCATTGTGTTGCGGGGCAGTTTGAACGCCCGAAGAAAACCGCCATTAATCACGAGTAGGTGATCAGGGGCGTAGTGAGGCTTTATTTTGTATGTTTGGCGTCCCCCCTAAAATCCCCCCCAACTCCCCCACACACGATTCTCCTTAATTGCTGTTGTAATCTGAAGAGATCCATTTGAAGTCACCCACTATCCTTATCTCTGAGGGGACATCAACTGTAACTCTATAAGGAGCTGATTTGTTTCGTTAATAAAGTTAATAGGCCTAGTCACATTTAATGGCGGAAATCTATTAATAGAAATATCATGGGTTTTTTTTAGGTTGACAAATGTAATATAACATACGAGTCAATATGTAAATGTAGGCATGTAGGTATTATTGAGAAGGAAGAATCTTATCAGCTATTCGTTAACTCTTCGCTAAATTAAAACAGCTTATTGGACTTGAACAACAACAAAAAATCGTAATTTTTACTTCATTAACAATTTTGAGAGCGTATTGTTTCTTCTGTATTTATGCTTTAAAAAAATATTTAAAAAAAATAAAATAAAACACAACAACGATCGTTACACTAAAATGTTGTCTAAAAATAGTAACATTACACAATGAGTTATGACGTTTTCCGGTCCTAGACAGGACAAGCCCTATAGAGCTGAAACTCGTACACCCTCTCTCTGTTACTTCATCCGCTGCAGCTACACAGTGTTTTGTGTAAAATTGAATTTGTTATAATTATTCAAATTAGTTCTTATAATGATATGTAATCCGTGTACTGGGTTGCCTGAGGATATCTGGAAAACCAAACACTTCATCAAGATTTAGCAATCTAATAAAAATGCAAGACTAGACACAAACCACGGATAAGCGTGGGGCGCAAAAATCCTCTGAATAGAACTAACGTCTGTCACAGATGAGATAAGATAACTCATGCTTTAAAAAAAATCTCTGATAAAACCATTGAAGTGGATTAAACAAAGAAAGTATGTATTTTAAGAAATTATTTGCCTTACAAAGTAAAGACAAGCGAAATTATTAAAATCGATTCGCTAATTATTTAGAATGGGTTATCGGCCTTCTGAACAGACCGCTAAATCCTGACGGCCAGCCCGGGTGATAAATGACCTCAAGCTGACCTGTCCCCAACATGTGTCCAGTTCACTACTCACTACGGCCAGCGTAAATAAGACGTAACCGATAAGGGAAGTTGGTTTAACAGTGGGTTGGGGTGGGGGAGGGGGGAGGGGAGAGAAGGTCCGGCGAGATGGGGACAGGTGGGTAAAGGTGAACACCGCACGGCACACAGACACGAACAAACATCGCTCATCAAATCTATCTGCAAACAATTCGGGACGAACGGTTCTAAATATTGCCGGAAACAAATGTCAACAGCTTTTCAAAGACATCCCTTCTGGTGGGATAGTATTGCCTCACGCCAACTTGCTGACAATTAATGTAAAGAATGTACTATTGTAACTCTGGAAGGCGGGGCGTGGGGGAGGGGGGTAGTATCCCTTCTTCTTAACACACACATACATTTCTATCACAAGTCCGCACACGTACGTGTGGTTGGCGCACACACCAATTTGAACATGCCATTACGCACATCCGTAACGCACATGCCACAACGCACATACCATAACGCATACACCACAACGCTCATGGCATAACGCACACGCCATTGCGCTCATGGCACATCGCATATGTCGTAATGTACATACAAAAACGCCCATAGCATAACGCACACACCATAACTTACACGCCGCAACGCTACTGGCAAAACACGCACACCATAAAGCACTTTACACAATGCACACGCCATAATGCACGTACCTTAACGCACACGCCATAATGCACGTACCTTAACGCACACACCATAAGGCATACACCATAATCCACGTACCTTAACGCACACACCGTAAGGCACAGGCCATAACGCACACGCCAAAACGCACACCAAAGTCACACAATCGTTCGACCACCAATCATTTCTTAAGGTTGCTGAGAGATCTGGTACAAATCCTGAGAATTCGTCCACCGGCTCAGACTCCACGACTCCGACCTGGGTTCACCGGCATTCCGGGCCGGCCCGCGGGTAGCAAGTATGATGAGGATTAAGTTCTGTCAGCCGGTGGGCCTGACGACACAGGAATGACCAGCTCGTCTGTCTCCTACAGGTCATATCATGTGTTTTTAATCAGAGTCCGGAGCCACAGATAACGCGTGTACCGTATGGGACGACAAAAAAGAAGCAGTCCGTTGCCACTCTCTGTGTTCATTCCAAGCCAAATGTTTAAAACGTTGTTGTGCCAGTTTAGAACAAGATACACAACCCAGCAATGATGAAAGGAACTATGATGGGCTCAATAAAAATTAAACAACCCGTAAAAACAAAGTTTTTTAAAACTATAAATCCCTTATATATGAGACATAACTAAAATTATTGATAATGTGCAATATAATATGCACCGCGAGACAAACATTTACAGACTGAAACTGACTGAATTCCCCTTGCTGTAAAAACACGGGGATGTGGTAATCGATGGCTGGAGTGACCTCAGCGACGATATGATGTCAATAGCAGACGGCTACATAGAGTTATTAGAGATAAACTAAAAATGCATTTATTTAATTACGGTACATTCGATCGATCTGAAAATTTGATACGATGCATTGTTAGGTAACAAGAGTCTGTGTGCAAAATTTCAGCTCGATAGCATCACGGAAAGTGTGTCATTTTTTTACTTTTGTTTTTCCACCCGACCGACCGACCGCGTTCCCAAGACGAGACTGTGAAATTAATATAAGGGATTAAAAAAAATATATTAAGTATAGTTTAGTGAATTTTGTGTTGTGGAGAAAAAAAATATCTTATCTTATCGTATATGCTACAGACGCCCCTTCTATAAAGAAGATTATTGTGTCCTATGCTTATAGCCTAGTGGGAGGCTTGTCATAAGGCTAAAAAAGAAAATTATTGAGCAGGTTAGATAGAATCTATCGGTACGACCGGTAAAAAAGAGGAAATAATTAAGAAAAATCAGCTGAATGTTGTTAGAGGTCTTGTAAAATCAAACCTAAAACGGTGAAAGCACCGCCATCATGGGCACACAACTTCTTGCTTCTTATACGCTCCTTCTGTATAGAAGATTATTGCCTCATACGCTTATCCATGGTTTGAGTCTAGTCTTGCAGTTTTATTAGAGTTTTAAATGTTGATAAAGTGTTGGTTTTCCTGGTTTCTTCAGGCAACCCATTCCACGCCCGATTTCCAGACGGGAAGGAGGAGAATTTGTATGTGTTTGTTCTTGCATACGGAATAGGAAAGGTTTTTAACCTTAAGTCTATTAAGTTATCTTTGTGTTGTATTTCCAAGTTAGAATCAATTGCCTTATGTATACTATTCATGAATGATATCTACATTAGAAGTTGTGAATACTATATGTCAGTGTTGGGTTGTGGAAACATTACTGTAGAAATATTTTTGCTTATGTAAGTGAAGGAATCTCGAGTGTTTAGTGGTTTATTTTCAGCTGCACAAATATGCCTTCCACTGATGGCAAGCAATCTGACACAATCTGAGAGTGAATGTAAACTAATGCTTTGAAGAAAAAAATGGCGAGGCGCGCTGGGTGGGCATTGAGTTAAGATTTTTTAGCAGCCACAGGATTCCTACATTAACATTTCTGATATTCACTATCTTTTAGTCTTAAATTACAGAGAAACATAACTAATAAAGTCTTTGTGAAATGAATGGGGAGAAGTTGGGAGTCTTGTTGTTGATGTCATTGTTGGTTTTGTGGAGTTGGGGTTAGGGTGGGGTTTTGGGTAGGAGTGGGAGTGGGGGCGGAGTGGTTAAGATTTCAATCCGATTATCTTCGTGACGCCAACCAGAGAAAATCTTCTTATGTCAGTCAGTGGTGACAGAAGACATTCTAAACTCATCTGCAGAAGAGCGACAGCCGGAAGAGCCTTTGTTCCCAACCAATCGTTTTAATTTCCTCCATAAATAATTCAAGTTGTCCCGGTGCTAGAGCGGGGAGGGAATTATCGACACGTGACCAGTGTCCGGTGAGAACGGAAGGGAAAAAAGTAATTTAACCATTTGTACCGCTAATTGGGAGATGATTACTGTAATAAAATATTAAGACTTCTGCCAACTCACTGACCCGTAGACTGACTTATTAGCTCATAAATATTGAGGGAAAAAATATGTTCAGGTAAATGAAATGACAAGACAATTAAACAGAGAACATAAAACTCTTTTGTAGAGACGAAACCAAAAGTGCGTGCCAACAGACACACACAAAGACGCACACTGTCAAATTGGGAAAAGTTATAAGTACTATTAATACTATGTGTAATATGTTAGATAACCCGATGTATGACAGTAGCACATAAGATATGTGTGTACTTCGTATTGCCTCCCCGTATGTTAATACATTTATCAATAAATAAATGTGAATAATGTTATCTAATAACTAAAGGTAAGTCATTTTAAAAATGAACCATTTGTAAGATACCACAAAAGTAAAATAATTAATCGCACATTTTAAAGGATATATAGCCGTCTGTGAATGTTAGATGTAAAGTTGTATAAAATATTTACGCTACAATTTAGAGATTCAAATAAGAGAAATACAAAACGTTTTGTAATATTACAGATCGCCAGAAGCGTAACTGGGTTTTTCGCGCCCTTGGCTAATTTATTTTTGGCGCCCTTGAAAAATGGATATTGAACAAAAATTTAAAAGGTAGGAAGATACTAAATTTGAATAAATTGAAGGATTAGCCCTCGGCCACTCGGCAACTGCCTCGATGCCAAGTCGTTGTTCTGCCATGCAGATCGTTGCCAGAGAAATACATTATTATATAACGTTTTGGTTTTTATTAGTGACCAACCGGAAATCGCTAAGGACATTCGCCCCGGCCGGATATCGCGTTTTGTTTTGGAACTATTCGCCTCGGCAAATAGTGCCCACGCTAATAGCTAAATATCTAAAAATATCTTTAAAAAATACAATTTTGGAATTCTATAAATATCAAGATTAGTATACTTACAAATTGTTAAAAATATAACAAATCTAACCTAATGATAGAAATAAAAAATTTGAAATTATAAAGATATAAAGTTAGTAATTACTAATTTTCTACGACAATTTCGTGTTTACTTCTAGCGACCAGCGCCACGCCGCCATATTTACTAATGTTGACCATTTTCGTGTAACAAGCCTAGTACTCGGTTCGTACCCGGATCCGGCAAATAGTGCATCTACCTGTTCGGATTTGGTACCCGATAGAAAATGTCTACCCGGTTGGTCCCAAGTTTTTATCCAAACAATGGGGTAAATTTTTGACAAATTTAATAATTTAAATAATACATTTCGTTTAAGACTTTAGACATTCCTCCTCTTGTCCCGCCCCTTCCAATCTTCAACCAGTGATAAAATTCAAAGTGTATTTGTTGGTATTCCAAGTAGGAATACTTGGGATCTAAACTGATGAAATCCCTTTGCTGCACGACGGTACGATGTTGCCTTTAAAGTTACTTGCGACCAAATTTGATGGACCAACAAACATAATTTAACATTCCGGGGAGCTAAGCCGATTCCTCTTAATGTTGTAATGTAGCGGTTATAACAGGGTCACGAGATTGAGAAGATAGGAGCGTAGCGTCAGATGAGACGAGGCGAGAAGTAAAAATGGAGACAACAATCGGAATGAAGTGTAATACATTTCTGTCCGCAAACAAAACGTCCGGCGGCATAGGTGGGGGAAATAAATGGCCACTCCAACAAGCGCGCCCCCGGGGGGAAACAGATCGCGACGTATCATCTGAAGCCATCTTGACATGTCCGAGCTAAAACGGCGACCATCCTTTTCAGACCTGACCGCAAGGCCAGGAGGAGGGCACGTCCAACATCATCCACCGTCCAGCCGGTAACCGGACACCCACACGCCAGTGCCACAGTTGGTCACGGGAAACGGTAGATACTAACGCTGGTCAAAATCAGGCCCTAAACGGTTCCGTAGGACCCGGAGAGAAAACGGAGACTAAAGCCCCTAAATACCCTGGGACTCGTGGTGTCATGTTTCACAAACTGCTCGCCTACCCCTCGGGATCTGGTAATAAAATTACGGGCTGCGCTGGGGGAGAGGGAGAGGAAACACGAGACTGTTCGGGGCAGGTGTGTTACCAAAGGTGGAAAGGGGGGAAGACGGCATTAAAATGGAATTATCTCAGAAAGATCGGACGTTAGAGGAAAGATTTGCTGAATATTTCGAGAGATTAGATGCCTTATCACCCGGGATGGGCCGCCGTAAATTTTGCTCTAACGTTTTCTTTGAATCGTCTCGCGTCACGAGCAGGACAGAGCAGACCGAGCTTTACCGAGGTCGAGTTGAAGTCGTGAAGGTGTTTAAAATTGTTTAATGGCCCCCTGGGAGGGAGGAACACAAAATTGTTTAATGCCCCCTGGGAGGGAGGAACACAAAATTGTTTAATGCCCCCCTGGGAGAGAGGAACACAAACTTCACGCAGACGTCAACCACCCAGGCGGAGCTGAAAATGAGCAAACAGCTAACACCTCTGTTTAACCAAAGGGACTTAAACAAAAAGTGAAAAATCAAGTAACGTTTTTAATGAAAATGTACCCTTCCGGCGACCTACTCTTAGTTGAAGATTTGGTCACTCCTGTCGTGTGGTATGGCGTTTTTTTTAAATATTTTTTTTTATAAAACAACAACATATTATATTAAAAGGTATTAATGTCCTTTGGAAAGTTGTCCTCAAACACAGGTCAATTTATAAAGCACCCATCCCGTATCACGTGACGGCCTTTTCCGCTTTGTTGTCATTAAAGGTGTTCCTCTTTTATACTGTAGATCTACATTCTAGATCAGTGTTGGCGAACCTTTTTGAGTCCGCGGGCCCAAAGTTCAACCCAAACCCACTTATATATAGCAAAGTGCCGACACTCCAATGAAACCCGAAAATGGGGGTTTGGCTTAGCTGGTTTGATTAAAGAAGTAAAATTTTATTCGCCATAGCTTCGCCATAACTTTTCCCAGAAATTCTAAATGGAAACCTACAATTACATCAAGGCTGCTGAGACAGACTTCGGCGTTCGATAGAGGTATCAAACATAAGACACTGCATATAACATCCAATATAACACATTGCCGTATGACAACACGAGCCCACATCAAACTCTACATCTTCAAGTAGCCAAATCAGCCTCAATCAACACATCACATAAATACAAACAATGTGATGTATCGCTTCCCACAGCCCTCTCAACCAACACATCATATAAATACAAACATTTGTGATCTACCACTTCCCACAGCCGCCTCAGCCAACACATCACATAAATACAAACATTTGTGATCTACCACTTCTTTGTCCCGCCAGCCCCACTTCCATCGTTCAATAAACCCCGCGACCAACGCCAACAGACCCCCCCCCCTCTCCTCTCCCGCACTTTTCACCTGCAGCCGCCGTGTCTGGGCGCTCTTTCTCCGGAGTCTTGGAAGCGGAAACACCCTCCGTTTGGGGGAGCATTGTCCGTGACCAGCCCCCAAAGCCCGGCCCCCATAGTTCTTCGGTATACCACACCCCCCGGTACCAAATGCAAGACTGAACATAGCTCATTAGCTTTCCATCTGCTGCTAATACTGTTTTCTTTTCTCGCAAACGGCCTTCGGGGCCTGGGAGAAAGAAAACTTTTAATGGAAATATTCTAAAGGTGTCCCATGGAATTAAGCGCCGGGGTGACAGTGGGGCAGGGGGGAGGGGGTCAGGGGCGCAGTGTGAGAACAGGCCTCAACCGAAGAAAGAGCAGGGGCGTGTCGACTTAGACTGTCAAGACTAAACAGGGTACAAAGGTCTGAAACGATAAGACCTTCTGGATTGGGTCCGTTAATTGATAGTGAATGTCAAGTTGAAAGTCAATGACCAGTTGATAGCGACAGACCGGTTGACAGCGACAGACCAGTTGAAAGTGACAGACCAGTTGACAGTGACAGACCAGTTGACAGTGACAGACCAGTTGACAGCGACAGACCAGTTGACAGTGACAGAAAGGTTGACAGTGACAGACCAGTTGATAGTGACAGACCAGTTGACAGCGACAGACCAGTTGTTTCTGTAACGACACAAGGGTCCCCAAAATTCTAACTCAAGGGTCCACATTTCATTTACTTCTGTTTTTATTGGAAGACTAGATTTTTTTTCAGGGGTTATCTCAACAACAGTTACGGACCCACAATGGGACGTGTACCACTTAGAGTGAGTGACCCACTCGTATCTGACCGGGCCTACAATGTCCTTGGCGTTGACCCCCCTCCCCCCAATTGCTGCTCCGCTCTGACCCCGTGTCCCTTACAGGTTGTCGACTCTGAAAGCCGTCCGGCCATTTGGTCACTTCTCTCTTCCGGCCCACCGCATTCAGCTCAACGGTGACCACCGAGGCGAAGCTAATGCCGCCCTCTGTTGGTGGGGGGGGGAGAGGGGGCACAGGTCTGATCAGTGGGCTCGACCCCGTCCCAACGGTTTAAATCATTCCGTGACAGGCCTCGGCGGACGAGGTGTTTCTCTGTTATTATAGGCGAGCGGTCTGTTTTAAACACACCTAGACATCATTGAACGTGGTAGGAGGGGTATGAACGGTTGTCACAAAGAGGTGTGGGGGGAGGGGGAGGGAGTGGGGAGGGGTGTAGTTGATTCTAGACCTGAAATTTGTAGTGGGCGGTTGGAAATTCTCGTGGGGTGGAGGTGGGGGTGGGGGGGGGGTTTACAGCGTCATTTTCGAGCTTTTTGGAGAAGTAGGGGGCCGCTGAGGGAATACAGTAGTTCGGTGGGGGATTCGGGGAGGCCCGTGTGGACTGAAGATGGTGGTGTGGACTGAAGATGGTGGTGTGGACTGAAGATGGTGGTGTGGACTGAAGATGGTGGTGTGGACAGAAGATGGTGGTGTGGACTGAAGATGGTGGTGTGGGCTACAGGTGGAGATGTGGGCTTAATGTGGTGGTGGTGTGGGCTGCAGGTGGAGGTGTGGGCTGCAGGTGGAGGTGTGGGCTGCATGTAGAGGTGTGGGCTGCAGGTGGAGGTGTAGGCTGCAGGTGGAGGTGTGGGCTGCAGGTGGAGGTGTGGGCTGCAGATGGAGGTGTGGGCTGCAGGTGGAGGTGTGGGCTGCACGTGGAGGTGTGGGCTGCAGGTGGAGGTGTGGGCTGCAGGTGGAGGTGTGGGCTGCAGGTGGAGGTGTGGGCTGCAGATGGAGGTGTGGGGTGGAGGTGTGGGCTGCAGGTGGAGGTGTGGGCTGCAGGTGGAGGTGTGGGCTGCAGGTGGAGGTGTGGGCTGCAGGTGGAGGTGTGGGGTGGAGGTGTGGGCTGCGGTGGAGGTGTGGGGTGGAGGTGTGGGCTGCAGGTGGAGGTGTGGGCTGCAGGTGGAGGTGTGGGCTGCACGTGGAGGTGTGGGCTGCAGGTGGAGGTGTGGGCTGCAGGTGGAGGTGTGGGCTGCATGTGGAGGTGTGGGCTGCACGTGGAGGTGTGGGCTGCAGGTGGAGGTGTGGGCTGCAGGTGGAGGTGTGGGGTGGAGGTGTGGGCTGCAGGTGGAGGTGTGGGCTGCAGGTGGAGGTGGGGGCTGCAGGTGGAGGTGTGGGCTGCAGGTGGAGGTGTGGGCTGCAGGTGGAGGTGTGGGCTGCAGGTGGAGGTGTGGGCTGCAGGTGGAGGTGTGGGCTGCAGGTGGAGGTGTGGGCTGCAGGTGGAGGTGTGGGCTACAGGTGGAGGTGTGGGCTGCACGTGGAGGTGTGGGCTGCACGTGGAGGTGTGGGCTGCAGATGGAGGTGTGGGCTGCAGGTGGAGGTGTGGGCTGCAGGTGGAGGTGTGGGCTGCAGGTGGAGGTGTGGGCTGCAGGTGGAGGTGTGGGCTGCAGGTGGAGGTGTGGGGTGGAGGTGTGGGCTGCAGGTGGAGGTGTGGGCTGCAGGTGGAGGTGTGGGCTGCAGGTGGAGGTGTGGGCTGCAGGTGGGGGTGTGGGCTGCAGGTGGCGTGTGGGCTGCAGGTGGAGGTGTGGGCTGCAGGTGGAGGTGTGGGCTGCAGGTGGAGGTGTGGGCTACAGGTGATTGTGTGTACCGCAGGTGATGGTGTGTACCGCAGGTGATGGTGTGGGCTATAGGTGATGGTATGCGCTACAGGTGATGGTAAGCGCTACAGGTGATGGTGTGTACTACAGGCGATGGTGTGGGCTACAGGTGATGGTAAGCGCTACAGGTGATGGTGTGTACTACAGGTGGTTGTGTGGGCTCCAGTTTGTGGTCTGGTCTGCAGGTTGTGGTGTGCCTCAATAGAAACCTTTGGAAATCCAATTTTAATGCACACGTAGCTTACAAAAATATATAATTTTTAAATTAAAAATCTCTGCTAATCATGTTAAGTTATTGATCTTTGTATAATGTTGAACATTGAATGTTGTACTGCATGTGACATGTTTGAGGCTGTATCAATGTGTCTATGTGCCTATATGTCTATGTGCCTATGTGTCTATGTGCCTATGTGTGCATACACTGAATTAAAAACAAGTTCGTTATTATCACATAAATTAATACAATAATTACTCCTACAATACAATAATTAGTCCTACAATACAATAATTAGTCCCACAATACAATAATTAGTCTTACAATACAATAATTAGTCCTACAAAATAATTAGTCCTACAATACAATAATTAGTCCTACAATACAATAATTAGTCCTACAATACAATAATTACTCCAACAATACAATAATTACTCCTGCAATACAATAATTACTCCAACAATACAATAATTACTCCAAAAATACAATAATCCTTATATAATTAATAGTAACAATACTGATGATGATAAAAGTACTAATATCGAGAGTGATAAAGTTTATAATAATAGTAATGATGATGATAATGGCAAACATCAGCTACTACTGCTTGTGGGGACCAGGTCTCGAGAGCTGGGAACATTATTGCCCGAATTAAGAAGTCAAGTCCGACAACGCATGGCTGACATTCACAAGTGTGCATGTTCATAGTACTAGAATTAATTCCCTTTCTTCGGCCGGGGAGTACGGTGAAAGACCTAATGACTTATTGAAAGAATTCACACTCGTGTAGAGAGAGACGGGACAAAAACACGGGCTTGAGGGCGAGAGAAAGAAAGAGAGGCGAGAGCGAAAAGTGTCCCGCCTATGAAAATGCCTGATGAAGTGTGCTCTGGCCGTGCGGACTTCACAAGTTCGAGTGGTCAAAAGTTGTGAAAGGGACAACTTACAAGTGGCGAACAAGGATGTTGTGAAAAGTGAGAGAATTCGCAGACGTCAAAATTTCGAACTGGAGCCAACGTTCAAGTGGACGCGGAGCCCTTAGGTCTGCTCCATTTATAAGGTGTGTGTGGGGAGGGGGTAGCTTTGGGGCGCTCTCACCAATGGCCCTGTGATTTGTGTTAGACCGGAGGGGTGGGGAATGACATTTTTAAAAAAAAGGGTGAAAAACAACAGAATTTGAAAATAAGGTCCATAGTCAATAAGCCAGGCGGACACAAAATAAAACAAATTCCATACTAATTTTTAAAAAATGCTTGCCGACAACGATGTTCCCTCTTAGGTTCATTTGTCCGAGAGCAAACTCGTGTGCAAAATTGCACAGCATCCTTTTTTTGGTGAAAAATTTCACACCCGACAAAGATATTATAATATCTCTGAGGGGTGATCAATTTTGCACAAAAATTATAATAATTATAATATCCTTATCAAAGTTAGTTACGCGGCACATCTAAACTGCTGCCCGGCGTCGGTAAGATTTCTGCGCAGCCTCGCAGCTTAAAGAAAACATTGACTGTAAACATTAGGTAGTAATGTTCTGTACATCATGGGTAATTAAAAAATATTAAATATTTTAGAGAACATTCGCCTTTATTTATAGACGATCAACAAAACCCGCCCAAGGACGTTCCGCCACCGTTCGGTGGCATGTTGTAACTCCCCTCCAACAGCCGTCTCGACCGGCATACATGTGCATCGCGTAAAAAATACTATTCATTATAGTTAAAATAAATAACTCGTAAAACCAGACTTTTTGATTATAAATCCCAACGCGCGTAACTCAAAATAAAGTCTTGGAAGAAATACTGCACCAAAAATAACTCGTTTTGAACGTCCGCGTAAACGTGTTCATTATGATTGTCTGTAGGAGTCATATGTGTTTGAGGGACCAATCGCTATCGATGACCGAACGTATCATAACCTTTTATTATATAGGACTATTACATAGGATGTTCGATGCACCAGTGTATGCATGTCAAGACGTAACAAAAGACAAGCAGCCCGAGACCTGCTCATTAACCAGACGACACAAATCACGGGGTCCTAATGAAACAATAACAAAGTCTGCCGAAGCACCACATAGATCGTGACAATCTCGACCGTCCACGACTAGAAACACAAACATGACGTAATCTTACCGAGAATTTTCTGAAAAGTTTGTCCTGATCGTCTTTGTTAGTTTTTACACACAGCAAAGGTTAATGAAGACTATATTTTTAACGTTTGTTGACAAGAAATTTTTTTTGCATTGTTTCCCGACCACGTCTGAATTCCCACCTCTTCATGTTGCTTTAGCACACACACACACACGACCTAACACTTAACCAATGTTCCATTTAAACTGCGCGGCCGCGCAGATATCAGAACGACGCCGCGCAGCAGTTTAGAATAACCGCGCAGCAAATTTTGACAAATATTTATCCCCCCCCCCACAAAAAATGGATGCTGTGCAATTTTGCACACAAGTACTTTGCACAGGGACCAACGAACTTTAGAGGGAGCATTGCTCCTAACCACTCTTAAAACAACGGGCTCAGTGAAACACAATTAGAACATGTTTCTAGGTTTCAGAAAATTTGGCCCATGCTTTATTGTGTTGATTCTTCTAAACATAACTAAGGTAGTTTATAAGTGGGTCGTAATCGTGGAACCAAATCTATAATTAGAAAGCACCGGAGTGGTCCACGGAGCCACATCTATAATTGTAGAGCATTCCTGTACTCCACACGGAGCCACATCTGTAATTGTAGAGCAATCCTGTACTCCACACGGAGCCACATCTGTAATTGTAGAGAAATCCTGTACTCCACAATACCTAACATTGAACTAAAAAATTTAACAAACGCGGAAAAAGTTTTAAAAAAAAATTTTAAAAAAATTCTATAAATATTTTAAACATATAACAATAAAATCTCGCAATTACGTACAAAAATATGAAACTGAACTGAAAGTATTCCTTTCTGCCTAGCCCAGTAACAAGTCTGCTACTACAGGTCTAAGGATTAAACCCCCATAATTACGTCCCCTTGATTACAATGTGTACTTATGGATATAAGACCATAACTTTCGATTTGATTGAAAATTTCTTCGATGAAGCAATCTGGCAAATGTCCGTTGAAATGTTTCCAGAAATAACGGGACTTTCCGACTTTTTTCCCCGAAGACAATTTCGTAAGTGGCCGGTGTCCGGCTGAAGCACGTGCTATACCGAGACACCGTGTGACCCTGGACTTAATAGTCACCCTCAACAGTCACGTGCCATTGTTTTGCTTCCAAGGACGGCCAAAATATCCGGTGATGATCTTCAAGTTAAAATGAGGGGCGGGGTGAGGGGGGGCAGGGTTGTTGGGGAGGGTCGCTTGAAATCCCTGGAAAGGATGAGATGCGGCGAATTGAAGGCTTACTCCGTAATTTGGATAATTGTGCTTTTTGTTGTTTGGTGGGGGTGGAGTTGAGGGGGGGGGGAGGGGATAGAGTTGTGTGTGGGGGGCGGGTGTGGGTGGGGGTTGCGGGGGTGTTGTTGTAACTGATCCATTGTTGTCTGACCCGGGGGCCTTCAAGACGACCAGCATGTTGTTGTTATTAGAGGATGGGAGCAGGCCAACACGATTGATGAGACGTGTGCTGTGAGATACGTGTTATCAGTGTGTGTGTGTCCTATGAGGAGAACCATTCTCGTAGGAGCCGTCTCACTGCGTGAGTCGGCGTGTCCTCTGACTGTGTATCATCCCCCCCCAAAGGTGTGTCATCGCGGTGTGTCGCTCCCTCATTAGGCCAGCGCTTGGGGTTTAATGAGTTCTCTCCCTTGTGGCCACTGATTATACCAAGGAAGGCAATGAAAGGGGGAAAGATGGAAAAAGAAAATGTGTGTGGGAATGATGTGTACGATTGATGTGTCAGAATGATGTGTCAGATTGATTTTCCTGAATTATGTGTCGGAATGATGTGTCGGAATGATGTGTCGGATTGATGTGTTGGAATGATGTGTGGGAATTATGTGTCGGAATGATGTGTCAATGATGGCTAAGCTATATTTTCTCAAGTCTATCCAACCTCGACTGTGATATGATCACGCATACCTCCCTGACATACCTCCCTGGCATACCTCCCTGACAGAGAATAAATCAACAACTAAGACACTGTCCAGGGTCCCAATGCGAGATCCCGAGTGTAGCGTGTTCAGGGGAAATGCTGCTGATGTCACACCAACTTTCATCAAAGACACAAACTCTCTAAAGCCTGGGGTCCGAACATTTCCACAAACTTGAGAATCCCTGTATTACACACGATGGTCCGCTGTACTTTGGCATGCACATTTATATTACTCGCATTATAATAATAATAATTCGATAATTTATATAGCGCAGTACCCCAGCAAGGGTTTGTGCTCACAGCGCTTCACGTAAATATAGTAACACACACATACTAATCAATTAATATGCATTCATTGTAAAACATACATACACAACTACAACATATAACTACAACAAATAACTACAACTACAACATTACAGTGCACATGAGCTGCGTTTATCATTTTAAATTTAAAGAAATGTCTGATTATTTTTTAAAAAGCTTATAAAGTATTTTGAATTTTTTTAAAAACTATGAATACATTTTTGAAGACTCGTTTTATTTGTTGAACAAGTAATAAGAACTGCACGACCGAGGCAAGCCACTAAACCAGTTTCCCAGTCAAACAGCTCCTAGGAGGCAACGAAGAAACGCTCTGCCACAAGACAAATGAATCACTAATCAGACCAAGGGAGGGAAGTACCTGGCCCTCGCGTTCCACGGGTCCCCCGTTAACAGAAATGAACTGTGACACACAGAAATGTTGCCAGCACCTTCAGCACCGCACGCGGAGAATAGACAGCATACCTCAGCCACCACACGCGCTGCCGACGTCACTGTGTCACACCCCAACTATAAAAACGCGGGACAAACACTTACTAGCAATAAATCTGATAAAGGGAAAATAACGAATAAAAAATTTAAATTTGCGAAATGTTTGTATTATATATGAATATCATATTTAAAAACAAGAAAATGATTACATTTAAACTAAAGCTCCTTCAAGTCACAGTTTACAATATCTCAAATATTTTTAGACAAAGTTTGAACTCAGACCGACATTATTATCTAATTACAAATGACATTTTCAAATAAAATAAGTTATGGCATGAAGATTTGTGTTAGACAACGTTAATAAACAGATAATTTAAAGAATTAAGAAACACGAACTAGAGACGATATGAGAAGAACCAGCGATGAACAGGCCATGTTAGAAGCTATTCTAAGGGGAACGACTGCGAAATTACATATTTTTACGAGTGGCTTTTCTTAAGTTAACTCCCCTACTATGGTTTTCATTTTGGATTATTTGCCATTAATTTTTCGTTCACATCTATATACGCAGCGTTACCGACAGATCACACGTGGACTCCCGAGGCTCATTTCCTGTTACTTCTCTCCCCCCCCCCATACCCCAACCAATTAGATCACAAATTTAGGTGAGTCGTAAACATTACAACCTGGGGGCGGCTGGGTGCCAACGAAAGAAACTTTCTATTAAAAAAAAAGCGGTGGATGAAGGGTTGATTAGGATTTCATACTTGTCATTTCATCGCTAACTTTACATCACGAGGGTTGGGATTAGGGTCGGGGTCAGGGGTTAGGGTCAAAGGGTGCCTTGATCTTATCCAGACTTCCTTGCCCCCCCCTCCCCCCTCCCCGTCTACAGGTGATGATGTCGTAAATTGAGGGTTAATTGACAGAATGGGGAACAACGTTCGCTTTGAAAGTTGAAAGTAAAACCAAATATTTATACCTAAAATTGACCGTTACAGACACACAATCTCTTACACTCTCTCTCTCTATGTCTTTCTCTCTCTCTCTCTCTCTCTCTCTCTCTTTCTCTCTCTCTCTCTCTCTCTCTCTCTCTCTTTCTCTTTCTTTCTCTCTCGTTCTCTCTCTCTCTCTCTCTCTCTCTCTCTCTCTCTCTCTCTCTCTCTCTCTCTCTCTCTCTCTCTCTCTCTTTCTCTCTCTCTCTTTCTCTCTATCTTTCTCTCTCTCTCTCTCTCTTTCTCTCTCTCTCTCTCTCTCTCTCTCTCTCTTTCTCTCTCTCTCTTTCTTTCTCTCTCCCTCTCTTTCACTCTTTCTATCAATCTCTCTCTCTTTCTCTCTCTCTCTCTTTCTCTCTCTCTCTCTCTCTCTCTCTCTCTCTCTCTCTCTCTCTCTCTCTCTCACACGCACACACAAATTTAATTATCAAAAGGTTTTGACTGAGATGCATCTTTTCAGCATATTAACAGAATCACTATTTAATGTGTGTATATAGAACATAAATGATAAAACATTGACTATTGTTTTAATTACATTTACATAACGTGTTAACCCTACCGTCACCAAAACATGGAATGAAAGAATATTATATGATGAATCAACAAATGGGCTCAGAAAAACGTGAGGAATAAAAAAAAACTGGAATATTTTTTTAAAAAGAAAGAATTTAATTGTGTTTCCATCTTTGATGTGGTAGCTGTAGCCACACGCGTACAACTCCGAGTTGACTTCCACTGCAGCGGGTACTTCCAACAGCAGCCACTAGGTACCTCGTGTAGCCACTTGAAGGTCTGTGCTACCTCCACGGCTTCGGGTACTTCCAACAGCAGCCACTAGGTACCTCGTGTAGCCACTTGTAGGTCTGTGCTACCTCCACGGCAGCGGATACTTCCAACAGCAACCACCAAGTACCTCGTGTAGCCACTTGTAGGTCTGTGCTACCTCCACGGCAGCGGGTACTTCCAACAGCAGCCACTAGGTACCTTGTGTAGCCACTTGCAGGTCTATGCCACCTCCACGGAAGCCGGCGTTATCTCTGTGGTGGTATCAAATGTTGTCGCAATTAGCCAGAGGGCGTGTTCAAGGCGTTACCATGACGGGCTTGCGGTTGATAATCAAGGGAGGCGTCTGCTCCTTTGGTGACCCAGATTACACGTGTATATGACGTCACACTTAGATTAACTCGTACATGTATGAGTTTTCTTCCATACAGAAGTTTATTGCGTCCTGGCCTCTGCTAAGAACGTATTTGCACGTTAGGCAGCGTTCACAGGCCACGGCTATGAGGGACCACGCTATTCCCAGCCGCCTTTGTTTCCCTAACTTGTGTCTGGTATCCATTCGGAGCTGGGTGGACTCAGGGACACCCCTTGCCCTCGGGAACAAATCCCTGCCTTCACGGAGATTTGAACCCATGATCCTCGGAGTGGCAATCGAGCGCATGCCGCTCGACCACCTACGTCATACAACTGCGTCCGACATCTACCCCCCTACATTTATGAGTGTTGGTTTGGAATCACAAATTTTGTTTCAGGAAATCTATGGTTGCTCATAATTCCGAGTGTTATAATTGTGATATCAGTGCTCGAGATGACAGGATTTGAACCCTTTCTCTTTGAGCGCCATTGTGGAAGATTAGCTCTTGACCAGGCTGCTCTTTTAAAGCGGGTTTAATTTTATAAAGTTTATCAACTTTGGACACTGCGTCAAATGTCTATCTGCCTATCACATTCTAAATGTCACCTCTTCTGTCAGTGACTGAATTGTGCTAGAAACTCTCAATTTCTTTAGAGGGCTAATAATTATGAGGAGATCCAAACCAAAAAATTAGATGATATGTACATGTTTTTATACATATAACCACAGGACATAAACAACTTCTCTACCTGATTTTAACAACCAGTCGCCCCCCCCCGTCCCTCACGTCCGTTACTTCCACTTTCTTCTCTCTGACATTTGACCTTCCACGTCATGGCTCGGACACCCGATACTGTAGAGTCCCGCGGTAATTGACAGTAAAGAAGTTAATTATCATAATAAGAAAAACCCGTAAAAAACCAAGTTTTTGACTATAAATCCTTTATGTACGAGAAGTAACTAAAAGAATGTTCATTATAATACGCAGCGCCAGACCATCCAGAAATACAAAATTGAAGTTGTGTCGTAAAACATGTTTAATATAATACGCACCGATCAGGAATATGTTTATAAAAAGAGCTGTCAATAAAATACGCACCTTATTGCGCGACAGAAAGGTTGTTCAATATAATACGCACCGCGACGCTCTATCTCAAAAAATAGCATGATACATAGGAATAAAAAAAATAATCTAAAAAATCAATAATTTAATTACGGTACATGCGATCGATCTGAAATTTTGATACATTGTTTTTATCATCGGTACGAAACTGCCTGCAAAATTTCAGCTCGCTATCTTGCGAGCAAGTGGGTTAAAAATCGATCAAAAGTTTTGGCGACAAGCAAGCAAGCAAGCAAGCAAGCAAGCAAGCAAGCAAGGTCCGCCGCAGACACCACGAGTTAATATAAAGGATTTAAAAAGAAATCTCATTTCTGACGTCTGCTCAGGTAGGATGTTCCCGAGTCACCCTCTTCGCCTCCTCGCAACGTGGCGCCGTCAAACACGAGAATTCCTGACCATAGCCACAAAGGGGACTTAACTCGCGATGACTTGCCCCCCCCCCACCGCGAGGTGTGTGTGTGTGTGGGGGGGGTATTATCACGCGTTATCAACGCCAATTACTGGTGACTTCTGCTACTGACATAGCAGCTTGGATACTCAGTACATAATGGTTTAGTCATTATCTGTGAGAGAAAAACTTGAAATGTGTATTATAAATGTCTACTTAAGTGGGTGTTATCCGAACATCCGGTTAAGTGATTCGCATGTAACTGTATGTGTTGTCTGAAGCCCCAGAACCAGTGAAACTATTTGACTTCTTTCATCAAACAAATTTCCACTGAATCAATAGCTATGTGTGTGCTGCCTATGTTCAATCACACATACACAAACACACATGCGCACACACACACACAAATACACACATGCACGCCACACACACGTGCACACACACAGACATGCACACACATATAAAAGTTGTGATATTGTACACATCTATGGAGGTTATCACGTGACACTCACCTCCCACCTATAGAGGGTACCACGTGACACTCACCTCCCATCAATAGAGGGTACCACGTGACACTCACCTCCCATCTATTGAGGGTACCGCGTCCCCCAACGACCCCTCACCACTCTACCTAACCACCAAGATCACAGAATCATCTTTTCCTGCTTGTCGAGTTTATCGCACACCCCCAGCAGCCACCAGGGGGCGTAACCTCAAACCGGGAGATCAGAGATCTAGTGATACATACTCGTACACAAGGAAAACGGCAACAAGGGGGAAGGAAGGGAGAAAAGAAACCAGGGGACATAATCCTATTATCAACGGGGACGTAATAACGGCGTTATCGAACTTGGGGGTGCGTTTACACGTTGCACTGGGTGTATATTTGTATCCTGGGAGGTCGTTGATACAGACAAGGGCGGAGGGGGGGGGGTGAAGGGGTTAGGGTGTTTGTGCTTTTTGACGACAAGAAAATTGGGTCGGGGGGGGGGCGGTAGGTGGGGTATAGAAAGTTTAGGGGGGTTAGGGGTGGTACAGCGTGTAGTATTGCTGGATATGTTGTCAATGTTGTTGTTGTTGTTGATGTTTGTCCGTCGTGATCGACAACGGGGACCATTCTCATTATATTCGTCTTGTGCTTTTAACAATCATATAACACTAACTAAAACAATTAGCAATAAAACAAGGTCATTGTCAGGTCTCTGTGACAGGGTCATTGTCAGGTCTCTGTGACAGGGTCATTGTCAGGTCTTTGTGACAGGGTCATTGTCAGGTCTCTGTGACAGGGTCATTGTCAGGTCTATGTGACAGGGTCATTGTCAGGTCTATGTGACAGGGTCATTGTCAGGTCTCTGTGACAGGGTCATTGTCAGGACTCTGTGACAAGGTCATTGTCAGGTCTCTGTGACAGGGTCATTGTCAGGACTCTGTGACAAGGTCATTGTCAGGTCTCTGTGACAGGGTCATTGTCATGTCTCTGTGACAGGGTCATTGTCAGGTCTATGTGACAGGGTCATTGTCAGGTCTCTGTGACAGGGTCATTGTCAGGTCTCTGTGACATGGTCATTGTCAGGTCTCTGTGAGAAGGTCATTGTTAGGACTCTGTGACGGTCGTTGAAAAAAAATCCTTTCAACACAGAGCTGGAAACACCCCTGTATAAATAAACACTCGATAATCTGAGGAAGAGAAGATTCCAGCGGTCTGTCTATTCACCCCGCTGGCAACAGACACCTGCGGTCTCGTGTTTGGCCAAACACAACGCCAGACAGGGCAAGTGTTTAAACACGGACGTGGTCAAAATGAATGCTACGTGAAGTGGACCCGTCTGCAATCCCCCCCTTTACCCCCCCCCCTCCCGGCCAAACTAACTAATACACTAAGAAAATAGTTTACTCACTGACATACGTCGTCTATAACAGGGGTGGGGGGGGTGGTCAGACCTGTAGTAACTGAGGGTCTATAACAGGGGTGGGGGGGTGGTCAGACCTGTAGTAACTGAGGGTCTATAACAGGGGTGGGGGGGTGGTCAGACCTGTAGTAACTGAGGGTCTATAACAGGGGTGGGGGGGTGGTCAGACCTGTAGTAACTGAGGGTCTATAACAGGGGTGGGGGGGGTGGTCAGACCTGTAGTAACTGAGGGTCTATAACAGGGGTGGGGGGGGGTGGTCAGACCTGTAGTAACTGAGGGTCACTATAACAGGGGTGGGGGGGTGGCCAGACCTGTAGTAACTGAGGGTCTATAACAGGGGTGGGGGGGGGGTGGTCAGACCTGTAGTAACTGAGAGCCACTATAACAGGGGTGGGGGGGGTGGCCAGACCTGTAGTAACTGAGGGTCTATAACAGGGGTGGGGGGGGTGGTCAGACCTGTAGTAACTGAGGGTCTATAACAGGGGTGGGGGGGGTGGTCAGACCTGTAGTAACTGAGGGTCTATAACAGGGGTGGGGGGGGGTGGTCAGACCTGTAGTAACTGAGGGTCACTATAACAGGGGTGGGGGGGGTGGCCAGACCTGTAGTAACTGAGGGTCTATAACAGGGGTGGGGGGGGGTGGTCAGACCTGTAGTAACTGAGAGCCACTATAACAGGGGTGGGGGGGTGGTCAGACCTGTAGTAACTGAGGGTCTATAACAGGGGTGGGGGGGTGGTCAGACCTGTAGTAACTGAGGGTCTATAACAGGGGTGGGGGGGGTGGTCAGACCTGTAGTAACTGAGGGTCTATAACAGGGGTGGGGGGGGTGGTCAGACCTGTAGTAACTGAGGGTCACTATAACAGGGGTGGGGGGGGGTGGCCAGACCTGTAGTAACTGAGGGTCAATAACAGGGGTGGGGGGGTGGTCAGACCTGTAGTAACTGAGAGCCACTATAACAGGGGTGGGGGGGGTGGCCAGACCTGTAGTAACTGAGGGTCTATAACAGGGGTGGGGGGGGGGTGGTCAGACCTGTAGTAACTGAGAGCCACTATAACAGGGGTTGGGGGGGGTGGTCAGACCTGTAGTAACTGAGGGTCTATAACAGGGGTGGGGGGGGTGGTCAGACCTGTAGTAACTGAGGGTCTATAACAGGGGTGGGGGGGGTGGTCAGACCTGTAGTAACTGAGGGTCTATAACAGGGGTGGGGGGGGTGGTCAGACCTGTAGTAACTGAGGGTCACTATAACAGGGGTGGGGGGGTGGCCAGACCTGTAGTAACTGAGAGCCACTATAACAGGGGTGGGGGGGGGTGGCCAGACCTGTAGTAACTGAGGGTCTATAACAGGGGTGGGGGGGGGTGGTCAGACCTGTAGTAACTGAGAGCCACTATAACAGGGGTGGGGGGGGGTTGGCCAGACCTGTAGTAACTGAGAGCCACTATAACAGGGGTGGGGGGGGTGGCCAGACCTGTAGTAACTGAGGGTGACTATAACAGGGGTGGGGGGGGGTGGCCAGACCTGTAGTAACTGAGGGTCACTATAACAGGGGTGGGGGGGTGGTCAGACCTGTAGTAACTGAGGGTCTATAACAGGGGTGGGGGGGGGTGGTCAGACCTGTAGTAACTGAGAGCCACTATAACAGGGGTGGGGGGGGTGGCCAGACCTGTAGTAACTGAGAGCCACTATAACAGGGGTGGGGGGGTGGCCAGACCTGTAGTAACTGAGGGCCACTATAACAGGGGTGGGGGGGGGGTGGCCAGACCTGTAGTAACTGAGGGCCACTATAACAGGGGTGGGGGGGGGGTGGCCAGACCTGTAGTAACTGAGGGCCACTATAACAGGGGTGGGGGGTGGCCAGACCTGTAGTAACTGAGAGCCACTATTACAGGGGTGGGGGGGGGTGGCCAGACCTGTAGTAACTGAGAGCCACTATAACAGGGGTGGGGGGGGTGGCCAGACCTGTAGTAACTGAGGGCCACTATAACAGGGGTGGGGGGGGATGGCCAGACCTGTAGTAACTGAGAGCCACTATAACAGGGGTGGGGGGGGGATGGCCAGACCTGTAGTAACTGAGAGCCACTATAACAGGGGTGGGGGGGTGGCCAGACCTGTAGTAACTGAGAGCCACTATAACAGGGGTGGGGGGTGGCCAGACCTGTAGTAACTGAGGGTCACTATAACAGGGGGGGGTGGCCAGACCTGTAGTAACTGAGGGCCACTATAACAGGGGTGGGGGGGTGGCCAGACCTGTGGTAACTGAGAGCCACTATAACAGGGGTGGGGGGGTGGCCAGACCTGTAGTAACTGAGAGCCACTATAACAGGGGTGGGGGGGGGGTGGCCAGACCTGTAGTAACTGAGAGCCACTATAACAGGGGTGGGGGGGGGTGGCCAGACCTGTAGTAACTGAGAGCCACTATAACAGGGGGGGGGGTGGCCAGACCTGTAGTAACTGAGAGCCACTATAACAGGGGTGGGGGGGGGTGGCCAGACCTGTAGTAACTGAGAGCCACTATAACAGGGGTGGGGGGGGGGTGGCCAGACCTGTAGTAACTGAGAGCCACTATAACAGGGGGGGGTGGCCAGACCTGTAGTAACTGAGAGCCACTATAACAGGGGGGGGTGGCCAGACCTGTAGTAACTGAGGGTCACTATAGTAGGGGGGGGGTGGCCAGACCTGTAGTAACTGAGGGTCACTATAACAGGGGGGGGGGTGGCCAGACCTGTAGTAACTGAGGGCCACTATAACAGGGGTGGGGGGGGGTGGCCAGACCTGTAGTAACTGAGGGTCACTATATCAGGGGGGGGGGTGGCCAGACCTGTAGTAACTGAGGGTCACTATAACAGGGGGGGGGGTGGCCAGACCTGTAGTAACTGAGGGTCACTATAACAGGGGGGGGTGGCCAGACCTGTAGTAACTGAGGGTCACTATAACAGGGGGGGGGGTGGCCAGACCTGTAGTAACTGAGGGCCACTATAACAGGGGTGGGGGGGGTGGCCAGACTTGTAGTAACTGAGGGTCACTATAACAGGGGTGGGGGGGGTGGGGTGGTCAGACTTGTAGTAACTGAGGGTCACTATAACAGGGGTGGGGGGTGGCCAGACCTGTAGTAACTGAGGGTCACTATAACAGGGGTGGGGGGGGTGGGGTGGTCAGACTTGTAGTAACTGAGAGCCACTATAACAGGGGTGGGGGGGGGTGGCCAGACCTGTAGTAACTGAGGGTCACTATAACAGGGGTGGGGGGTGGGGTGGTCAGACTTGTAGTAACTGAGAGCCACTATAACAGGGGTGGGGGGGGTGGCCAGACCTGTAGTAACTGAGGGTCACTATAACAGGGGTGGGGGGTGGGGTGGTCAGACTTGTAGTAACTGAGAGCCACTATAACAGGGGTGGGGGGGGTGGGGTGGTCAGACTTGTAGTAACTGAGAGCCACTATAACAGGGGTGGCGGGGGGTGGGGTGGTCAGACTTGTAGTAACTGAGAGCCACTATAACAGGGGTGGGGGGGGTGGCTAGACTTGTAGTAACTGAGAGCCACTATAACAGGGGTGGGGGGGTGGGGTGGTCAGACTTGTAGTAACTGAGGGCCACTATAACAGGGGTGGGGGGGGTGGCCAGACTTGTAGTAACTGAGAGCCACTATAACAGGGGTGGGGGGGTGGCCAGACCTGTAGTAACTGAGAGCCACTATAACAGGGGTGGGGGGGGTGGCCAGACCTGTAGTAACTGAGAGCCACTATAACAGGGGTGGGGGGGTGGCCAGACCTGTAGTAACTGAGAGCCACTATAACAGGGGTGGGGGGGTGGCCAGACCTGTAGTAACTGAGAGCCACTATAACAGGGGTGGCCAGACCTGTAGTAACTGAGAGTCACTATAACAGGGGTGGCCAGACTTGTAGTAACTGAGAGTCACTATAACAGGGGTGGCCAGACTTGTAGTAACTGAGAGTCTATAACAGGGGTGGGGGGTTGGTCAGACCTGTAGTAACTGAGAGCCACTATAACAGGGGTGGCCAGACCTGTAGTAACTGAGAGTCACTATAACAGGGGTGGCCAGACTTGTAGTAACTGAGAGTCACTATAACAGGGGTGGCCAGACTTGTAGTAACTGAGAGTCAATATAACAGGGGTGGCCAGACTTGTAGTAACTGAGAGTCTATAACAGGGGTGGGGGGGGTGGTCAGACCTGTAGTAACTGAGAGCCACTATAACAGGGGTGGCCAGACCTGTAGTAACTGAGAGTCACTATAACAGGGGTGGCCAGACTTGTAGTAACTGAGAGTCACTATAACAGGGGTGGCCAGACTTGTAGTAACTGAGAGTCTATAACAGGGGTGGCCAGACCTGTAGTAACTGAGGGCCTATAACAGGGGTGGGGGGGGTGGCCAGACCTGTAGTAACTGAGGGCCACTAGACCAGGGGTGGTCAGACCTGTAGTAACTGAGGGCCACTAGACCAGGGGTGGTCAGACCTGTAGTAACTGAGGGCCACTAGACCAGGGGTGGCCAGACCTGTAGTAACTGAGGGCGACTAGACCAGGGGTGGTCAGACCTGTAGTAACTGAGGGCCACTAGACCAGGGGTGGCCAGACCTGTAGTAACTGAGGGCCACTAGACCAGGGGTGGCCAGACCTGTAGTAACTGAGGGCCACTAGACCAGGGGTGGTCAGACCTGTAGTAACTGAGGGCCACTAGACCAGGGGTGGCCAGACCTGTAGTAACTGAGGGCCACTAGACCAGGGGTCGCCAGACCTGTAGTAACTGAGGGCCACTAGACCAGGGGTGGCCAGACCTGTAGTAACTGAGGGCCACTAGACCAGGGGTGGCCAGACCTGTAGTAACTGAGGGCCACTAGACCAGGGGTGGCCAGACCTGTAGTAACTGAGGGCCACTAGACCAGGGGTGGCCAGACCTGTAGTAACTGAGGGCCACTAGACCAGGGGTGGCCAGACCTGTAGTAACTGAGGGCCACTAGACCAGGGGTGGCCAGACCTGTAGTAACTGAGGGCCACTAGACCAGGGGTGGCCAGACCTGTAGTAACTGAGAGCCTATAACAGGGGTGGCCAGACCTGTAGTAACTGAGAGCCTATAACAGGGGTGGCCAGACCTGTAGTAACTGAGAGCCTATAACAGGGGTGGCCAGACCTGTAGTAACTGAGAGCCTATAACAGGGGTGGCCAGACCTGTAGTAACTGAGAGTCTATAACAGGGGTGGCCAGACCTGTAGTAACTGAGAGCCACTAGACCAGGGGTGGCCAGACCTGTATTTACTGAGAGTCTATAACAGGGGTGGCCATACCTGTAGTAACTGAGAGCCTATAACAGGGGTGGCCAGACCTGTAGTAACTGAGAGCCTATAACAGGGGTGGCCAGACCTGTAGTAACTGAGAGCCTATAACAGGGGTGGCCAGACCTGTAGTAACTGAGAGTCTATAACAGGGGTGGCCAGACCTGTAGTAACTGAGAGCCTATAACAGGGGTGGCCAGACCTGTAGTAACTGAGAGTCTATAACAGGGGTGGCCAGACCTGTAGTAACTGAGGGCCACTAGACCAGGGGTGGCCAGACCTGTAGTAACTGAGGGCCACTAGACCAGGGGTGGCCAGACCTGTAGTAACTGAGAGGCACTAGACCAGGGGTGGCCAGACCTGTAGTAACTGAGAGCCTATAACAGGGGTGGCCAGACCTGTAGTAACTGAGAGCCTATAACAGGGGTGGCCAGACCTGTAGTAACTGAGAGCCTATAACAGGGGTGGCCAGACCTGTAGTAACTGAGAGTCACTAGACCAGGGGTGGCCAGACCTGTAGTAACTGAGAGGCACTAGACCAGGGCTGGCCAGACCTGTAGTAACTGAGAGCCTATAACAGGGGTGGCCAGACCTGTAGTAACTGAGAGCCTATAACAGGGGTGGCCAGACCTGTAGTAACTGAGAGCCTATAACAGGGGTGGCCAGACCTGTAGTAACTGAGAGTCACTAGACCAGGGGTGGCCAGACCTGTAGTAACTGAGAGGCACTAGACCAGGAGTGGCCAGACCTGTAGTAACTCAGAGCCTATAACAGGGGTGGCCAGACCTGTAGTAACTGAGAGCCTATAACAGGGGTGGCCAGACCTGTAGTAACTGAGAGCCATTAAAAAAAATATATATACATTTTTGAGAGCCGCATTGAAGCACTAAGAGTCATCAAACATAGTTTCAAAATCTTCCTGTAATTCTTGCACCGTATCTTTCATAAATTGTACGCGAGCCGCAACGCGAACACACAGTTTGGCCACCGTTGGTCTATAACGTCATCTCTGTACGACCTCACCTGAGTTCTTCATCTGAGTACGTCATCTTTGTACGTTCTCTGAGTACGTCATCTTTATACGTCATCTTTATACGTCATCTTTTAACGACATTTTTATACGTTCTCTGAGTACGTCATCTTTGTACGTTCTCTGAGTACGTCATCTTTATACGTCATCTTTTAACGACATTTTTGTACGTTCTCTGAGTACGTCATATTTGTACGTTCTCTGATTACGTCATCTTTATACGTCATTTTTGCACGTCATATTTGTACGTCATCTTTACTTCGTTGACTTTTATTTTTACATCATTGCCCCCTCCACCTTAACCCCAATTTCTTCACTCTATTATTGATCTCATACTGACCCCCTTTATCACAATCAGTACATAGGTTATTGTGAATAATTTATTCGCGGGAGATATTTTAAAAATTTCAACTTATGACTGTAAAAGACAACGCTCACTTATTTATTTTTCTTCATTATTTCAAAATGTGTGCTCACTAACAGGATAAGAAGAATGACATTTAAAAAAAAATATCTAACTTTAAGTCTGCTATCATTCCCTGTAAATCTTCAATATTCCCTTTATCAGAGGCACCCAATTGGTGCTGGATTTATACTTGATAAGGCCCTAAGCTACTTGAGATTTAGGGCCCTTTATAAGTCCAGAAACGTCAGTGCCAAATATGACTGTCGCTCTCTCTGACAATATTCTTTTGTCAGCTATTGGGGGGTCCTAGGCCATATCAGCTTGTGTAGCTTGTAGGTAAATCTGGCCCTGGCTCCCACGGACCCAAATAGTGTTACATTACCCCGAGCCAACCTACGCGACATACTTATACTTTTTGAATGTGGTGGACAGATAGTATGGTTTGTCTTTATGTTATAAATGTCTCGTCTCTTACATTATTCCATTGTGTACAATACGTTTTAAACATGAGAGGGCGCTGTTAGGTCGTCCCCCCCCCTTATAATCTTCTCAGTGAAAGCGATTTGCTGGACAGATTCACGATGGTCAAAATATTGACCTAAGGTCATCATCACTTAGACCGATCAGCTGTCACGCAGAGTTATTTTTCGTGCCACCAGGGGTCAGCCAAGGTCACGTCCGATTTGCGGCTCGCATTCTTGAGCTTGTCGGAGCGACAACACTGGACGCCTCGTATACTACTACTTACTTGGTCAGCGGTTCATCATTTCATTGTAGCTTTTTGGTCTGCTATCATAGATTGTAAACCAATCCACCATTTCCCCCCAGTAATTCTCTTAATAACTAATCCGCGATCTACTTTATCTCTTTGGTATACAACATGTACTCATGCAAAGAACTTTACAAGAATCCATTTGAGGGCCATTCTCAGTCGACCCAATCCTTGCCTTAGCGACCTTCCCTCTAAGGTTCAATGTTCCTTATAATGTTCAATGTTCCTTCTAAGGTTAAATGTTGCCGATAAGATTCAATGTTCCCGATAAGGTTCAATGTTCCCTCCAAGGCTTAATGTTCCATCCAAGGTTCAATGTTCCCTCTAAATTTCGTTGGTCCGTGCGAAAGTTAAAAAACCCCAAACAAAACAACTAGTGTGCAAAGTTGCACAGCATTCATTTCTGTGTGCAATCTTTTCCAATATTTGCTGTGCTGTAATTGTAAACTGCTGCGCGGCGTCGATCACATATCCGTGTGGCCGCGCAGGTTAAAGGGAACATTGTATAGGACTTTTTAAAATTTTGTGTTATAGAAGTCCCCGAACAATCGTGCCATTGGTCAGTTGAGCAGCGCAGCGCTACATTTTATGGTGACCAAGTTCCACATCCCTGGATAATCTCCCTTGGATTATTTTACGTCTCATAGATAATTTCACTAGGAAACGTCCACTGGATGACATCTGCTAAATGTCATTTGGTACATGTTATCCGATAATGTCATCTGGTACATGTCATCCGATAATGTCATCTGGTACATATCATCCGATGATGTCATCTGGTACATGTCATCCGATGATGTCATCTGATACATGTCATCCGATGATGTCATCTGGTAGATGCTATTGGTACATGGTATTGGCAAATGTCATCTAGTGCATATCATTTGTGTAATGATATGTAATTCGAACATGTCATCTGGTACATATCGTCTGATACACCCCACCTGCTACATGTCACAGGTGACTTGTTGTCAAACACCGAAGAAACTTGTCAAAAAAAATCTTTGTCAGCTCACGTCGTACTATTCAAATCACCTGTCAAATGTGACGCACCCCCTTCTATATCACCCCCCCCCCTTTGCCTAATCCAGAGATTAAGGAGGCGCCCCGCTGATTAATTCAGACGGCCACAAAACCAACCATACGAAACCCCGAGTTTTGCACGGATCACTGTCTCAGAGACGTACGAAATACTCCAAAAGAGACTCCGACTAAATAAAAACGCATAGTCTCTTTAGAATCCGTGCTGTCGAACCTCGATCATGAATTTGATTTCCCCGCCCCTCCTCCAACGGGAACAGTCATTTTTTTAAAACCATTTCAAACCGCGCCTTCCTGGTGAGGGCGCCCCCACCCACCCCCGCACGGACCATCTCTCTAATCGCACCCTTGAAATACGGGTCATGAAAGACACCCCGTTGTCCTATCTGGACCAGTGAAGAAGGGGAGCTCGGCGGGACGTTTGGGGAAAGGCGCGTCACGGGAGGTGTGCTACTGAGCGCGGCGCTGAGAGTGGCGCCGAGGTTGTTCCTATCGGCCATATGGTGAAAATATTTAGCGTTCACAAGTCGTCATTTTAATGTCTTTTAAGTTAATGGAATAGCTTGATATCCCCCTCCCCCCCCCCACCACCTCCAATCTTCCGGCCCCCCCCCACTATTTGTTAACACTCCATTCAAATATTTTTTTTATAACACTTCTTCCTTGAATACGATTTATCAAATGTAATTATCTTTGTATTTTACTTAACATCAGAGAAATAAAGAATAATTTATCATATTGAATTGGAGTGCGATAAAACTATTTAAATAAAATCCAACATACACACACAAATTGTGCGATCAAAACAATAAATTAAAGCTTTATTAATTGACTGATACAAAAATAGAAGTTAAAAAAAAGATTTTTAAAAACCACGTTTTTTAGAAGCGGACTAAAAAAAAGAAAATAATTTAAAACCTATTAGTTCAAGTAATTCGATTTAATATGACTAAAAACGTGGGGCGGGCGCTTATGAGGTTTAACATATGCGGTTCACTCATTCTCTCACTTATAGATCTCTCTTTTGCCTTCTAAATTAGAAATCTTTAATTTTTATACCAAACACCCACCCCACGTTTTTAGTCATATTAAATCGAAGTACTTGAACTAATAAGTTTTAAATTATTTTCTTTTTTTTAGTCCGCTTTAGTCTAAAAACGTGGTTTTTTAAAATCTTTTTTTTTACTTCTATTTATTTTATTCTTTTTAGTCCACTTATAACAACCTGGTTTTTTAAAATATTTTTTTACCTCTATTTATTTTACCAAACACCTCACAAGCGCCGGCCCAAAGTTTTAAAAACATTGTGATGTGGTCACGGGGCGAACTCACGGCTGTCAACAAAAGCCGACGGTACAGATGCTTTTATATAGACTATAGATAAACTTAAAAGTTCAATAATTTAATAACGGTACATTTGATCGATCTGAAATTTTGATACAATGCATTGTCATCCAAGATCTATCTGTGGTAAAATTTTCAGATCTCTAGAACCATCAGAAGTGGTTCAATTTTACGTTGGCAAATTTGAAAAAATCTTGGACAATCAAACAAACAATGCCCAACGAAAGCGAGTTAATAAAAACGTGGTAAAAGTTGACGTTTCGGCTAATGCCTTCGTCAGTACAAATAACTTACACAAGTATTAAAATTATATTTACATTATATGAGACATACTCTATCATGGAAAAATAATTACTTAAAGATAAAAAAAAATTTAAATTTTTATTTAAAACAACAAAAAAAACAACAACAAAACAACAGTGGCACAGGATATAAGAAAAGTGAGGAAGTATCAAAAGTGAAAGTTACAAAAAACTGTAAAAAAAAATTCAACGGTTATGTAAATTTGTGAATTTGGTTTCATCCAAATGCAGCCAACTTACCAAAGCGTTTTATAATATAAGTAAAAAGTAATAGTCATGTGGAGTTAGCTAACATTTTGAAACTTCTGCCATTGAAGAATAGAGTCGAAAATAGTGAAACTTTTTGTTTGATGAAAATGAACGATTACAGATATCTAAGAATCGAAATCGTTGAAGTGGAATCAGAGTTGTTCCATTAAACTTGGAGTCGGAGTAAAAAAACAAAAATAAAACAATCATAGGTGCGATCTCTGGATAAGACGCGAAGTCAGAGACACGCAGGAAAGCGACGGGGAGTCAAAGACGCAAGGTCGTGGCCGTGAGACGCGGCGTGTCAAATATTTTCATTTTTGCTCACAGCAACGCCGTGAGCCCAAAGTCAACCCGAGGCCTGTCAACCTCAGCCTGTCAACCCGAGCCTGTCAACCCCAGTTTGTCACGGTAATCCCTTCTAGACAAACCATTTCCGTCTCACCCCCGCACCACGCATGCGCGTCGCCACCTCCCACAGAAGAGCTCCAGACTTATCGTTATTGTCAAGTTGATCCTGCGGGTTTTAGTGGCGGAAAAAAAATGCAAGGACCGACAACTCGAGTGGATGGAAGTGAAGTTAGACAATCTATGTAATCCAGATCTGTAAATTAGAACCACTCACTGGCTCAACACTTGACTTTTTCAAAAGTCATCCATTTCCAGGTCCGGATATATTCTCTATCAAAAACTTTTTCAAAAGTCATCCATTTCCAGGTCCGGATATATTCTCTATCAAAAACTTTTTCAAAAGTCATCCATTTCCAGGTCCGGATATATTCTCTATCAGAGACCTTTTGAAAAGTCATCCATTTCCAGGTCCGGATATATTCTCTATCAAAGAATTTTTCAAAAGTCATCCATTTCCAGGTCCGGATATATTCTCTATCAAAGAATTTTTCCAAAGTCATCCATTTCCAGGTCCGGATATATTCTCTATCAAAGAATTTTTCAAAAGTCATCCATTTCCAGGTCCGGATATATTCTCTATCAGACGACAATGAAAGTGTGTATTTTATAACACATAAATATTAAATTACCCATCTTATCTAATCTGATCTGTTACAGTAGCTCCTTCAATACAGAAAATATTGCGCCCTACGTCTATCCATGGATTATGTCTAGTCTCGCATTTTATTAGAGTTTTAAATGTTGATAGAGTGTTGGTTTTAAATGTTGATAGAATGTTGGTTTTAAATGTTGATAGAGTCTTGGTTTTAAATGTTGATAGAGTGTTGGTTTTAAATGTTGATAGAGTGTTGGTTTTAAATGTTTGATAGAGTGTTGGTTTTAAATGTTGATAGAATGTTGGTTTTAAATGTTGATAGAGTGTTTGTTTTAAATGTTGATAGAATGTTGGTTTTAAATGTTGATAGAGTGTTTGTTTTAAATGTTGATAGAGTGTTGGTTTTAAATGTTGATAGAGTGTTGGTTTTAAATGTTTGATAGAGTGTTGGTTTTAAATGTTGATAGAATGTTGGTTTTAAATGTTGATAGAGTGTTTGTTTTAAATGTTGATAGAGTGTTGGTTTTAAATGTTGATAGAGTGTTGGTTTTAAATGTTGATAGAATGTTGGTTTTAAATGTTGATAGAGTGTTGGTTTTAAAAGTTGATAGAGTGTTGGTTTTAAATGTTGATAGAGTGTTGGTTTTAAATGTTGATAGACTGTTGGTTTTAAATGTTGATAGAGTGTTGGTTTTAAATGTTGATAGAGTGTTGGTTTTAAATGTTGATAGAGTGTTGGTTTTAAATGTTGATAGAGTGTTGGTTTTAAATGTTGATAGAGTGTTGGTTTTAAATGTTGATAGAGTGTTGGTTTTAAATGTTGATAGAGTGTTGGTTTTAAATGTTGATAGAGTGTTGGTTTTAAATGTTGATAGAGTTTTGGTTTTAAATGTTGATAGAGTTTTTGTTTTAAATGTTGATAGAGTGTTGGTTTTAAATGTTGATAGAGTGTTGGTTTTAAATGTTGATAGAGTGTTGGTTTTAAATAATGATAGAGTGTTGGTTTTAAATGTAGATAGAGTGTTGGTTTTAAATGTTGATAGAGTGTTGGTTTTAAATGTTGATAGAGTGTTGGTTTTAAATGTTGATTGAGTGTTGGTTTTAAATGTTGATAGAGTGTTGGTTTTAAATGTTGATGGAGTGTTGGTTTTAAATGTTGATAGAGTGTTGGTTTTAAATGTTGATGGAGTGTTGGTTTTAAATGTTGATAGAGTGTTGGTTTTAAATGTTGATAGAGTGTTGGTTTTAAATGTTGATAGAGTGTTGGTTTAGAAATGTTGATAGAGTGTTGGTTTTAAATGTTGATAGAGTGTTGGTTTTAAATGTTGATAGAGTGTTGGTTTTAAATGTTGATAGTGTTGGTTTTAAATGTTGAAAGAGTGTTGGTTTTAAATGTTGATAGAGTTTTGGTTTTAAATGTTGATAGAGTTTTGGTTTAAATGTTGATAGATTGTTTGTTTTAAAAGTTTATAGAGTGTTGGTTTTAAATGTTGATAGAGTGTTGGTTTTAAATGTTGATAGAGTGTTGGTTTTAAATGTTGATAGAGTGTTGGTTTTAAATGTTGATAGAGTGTTGGTTTTAAATGTTGACAGTGTGTTGGTTTTAAATGTTGACAGAGTGTTGGTTTTAAATGTTGATAGAGTGTTGGTTTTAAATGTTGATAGAGTGTTGGTTTTAAATGTTGATAGAGTGTTGGTTTTAAATGTTGATAGTGTTGGTTTTAAATGTTGATAGAGTGTTTGTTTTAAATGTTGATAGAGTTTTGGTTTTAAATGTTGATAGAGTTTTGGTTTAAATGTTGATAGAGTGTTGGTTTTAAAAGTTTATAGAGTGTTGGTTTTAAATGTTGATAGAGTGTTGGTTTTAAATGTTGATAGAGTGTTGGTTTTAAATGTTGATAGAGTGTTGGTTTTAAATGTTGACAGTGTGTTGGTTTTAAATGTTGACAGAGTGTTGGTTTTAAATGTTGATAGAGTGTTGGTTTTAAATGTTGATAGAGTGTTGGTTTTAAATGTTGATAGAGTGTTGGTTTTAAATGTTGATAGAGTGTTGGTTTTAAATGTTGATAGAGTGTTGGTTTTAAATGTTGATAGAGTGTTGGTTTTAAATGTTGATAGAGTGTTGGTTTTAAATGTTGATAGAGTGTTGGTTTTAAATGTTGATAGAGTGTTGGTTTTAAATGTTGATAGAGTGTTGGTTTTAAATGTTGATAGAGTGTTGGTTTTAAATGTTGATAGAGTGTTGGTTTTAAATGTTGATAGAGTGTTGGTTTTAAATGTTGATAGAGTGTTGGTTTTAAATGTTGATAGAGTGTTGGTTTTAAATGTTGATAGAGTGTTGGTTTTAAATGTTGATAGAGTGTTGGTTTTAAATGTTGATAGAGTGTTGGTTTTAAATGTTGATAGAGTGTTGGTTTTAAATGTTGATAGAGTGTTGGTTTTAAATGTTGATAGAGTGTTGGTTTTAAATGTTGATAGAGTGTTGGTTTTAAAATGTTGATAGAGTGTTGGTTTTAAATGTTGATAGAGTGTTGGTTTTAAATGTTGATAGAGTGTTGGTTTTAAATGTTGATAGAGTGTTGGTTTTAAATGTTGATAGAGTGTTGGTTTTAAATGTTGATAGAGTGTTGGTTTTAAATGTTGATAGAGTGTTGGTTTTAAATGTTGATAGAGTGTTGGTTTTAAATGTTGATAGAGTGTTGGTTTTAAATGTTGATAGAGTGTTGGTTTTAAATGTTGATAGAGTGTTGGTTTTAAATGTTGATAGAGTGTTGGTTTTAAATGTTGATAGAGTGTTGGTTTTAAATGTTGATAGAGTGTTGGTTTTAAATGTTGATAGAGTGTTGGTTTTAAATGTTGATAGAGTGTTGGTTTTAAATGTTGATAGAGTGTTGGTTTTAAATGTTGATAGAGTGTTGGTTTTAAATGTTGATAGAGTGTTGGTTTTAAATGTTGATAGAGTGTTGGTTTTAAATGTTGATAGAGTGTTGGTTTTAAATGTTGATAGAGTGTTGGTTTTAAATGTTGATAGAGTGTTGGTTTTAAATGTTGATAGAGTGTTGGTTTTAAATGTTGATAGAGTGTTGGTTTTAAATGTTGATAGAGTGTTGGTTTTAAATGTTGATAGAGTGTTGGTTTTAAATGTTGATAGAGTGTTGGTTTTAAATGTTGATAGAGTGTTGGTTTTAAATGTTGATAGAGTGTTGGTTTTAAATGTTGATAGAGTGTTGGTTTTAAATGTTGATAGAGTGTTGGTTTTAAATGTTGATAGAGTGTTGGTTTTAAATGTTGATAGAGTGTTGGTTTTAAATGTTGATAGAGTGTTGGTTTTAAATGTTGATAGAGTGTTGGTTTTAAATGTTGATAGAGTGTTGGTTTTAAATGTTGATAGAGTGTTGGTTTTAAATGTTGATAGAGTGTTGGTTTTAAATGTTGATAGAGTGTTGGTTTTAAATGTTGATAGAGTGTTGGTTTTAAATGTTGATAGAGTGTTGGTTTTAAATGTTGATAGAGTGTTGGTTTTAAATGTTGATAGAGTGTTGGTTTTAAATGTTGATAGAGTGTTGGTTTTAAATGTTGATAGAGTGTTGGTTTTAAATGTTGATAGAGTGTTGGTTTTAAATGTTGATAGAGTGTTGGTTTTAAATGTTGATAGAGTGTTGGTTTTAAATGTTGATAGAGTGTTGGTTTTAAATGTTGATAGAGTGTTGGTTTTAAATGTTGATAGAGTGTTGGTTTTAAATGTTGATAGAGTGTTGGTTTTAAATGTTGATAGAGTGTTGGTTTTAAATGTTGATAGAGTGTTGGTTTTAAATGTTGATAGAGTGTTGGTTTTAAATGTTGATAGAGTGTTGGTTTTAAATGTTGATAGAGTGTTGGTTTTAAATGTTGATAGAGTGTTGGTTTTAAATGTTGATAGAGTGTTGGTTTTAAATGTTGATAGAGTGTTGGTTTTAAATGTTGATAGAGTGTTGGTTTTAAATGTTGATAGAGTGTTGGTTTTAAATGTTGATAGAGTGTTGGTTTTAAATGTTGATAGAGTGTTGGTTTTAAATGTTGATAGAGTGTTGGTTTTAAATGTTGATAGAGTGTTGGTTTTAAATGTTGATAGAGTGTTGGTTTTAAATGTTGATAGAGTGTTGGTTTTAAATGTTGATAGAGTGTTGGTTTTAAATGTTGATAGAGTGTTGGTTTTAAATGTTGATAGAGTGTTGGTTTTAAATGTTGATAGAGTGTTGGTTTTAAATGTTGATAGAGTGTTGGTTTTAAATGTTGATAGAGTGTTGGTTTTAAATGTTGATAGAGTGTTGGTTTTAAATGTTGATAGAGTGTTGGTTTTAAATGTTGATAGAGTGTTGGTTTTAAATGTTGATAGAGTGTTGGTTTTAAATGTTGATAGAGTGTTGGTTTTAAATGTTGATAGAGTGTTGGTTTTAAATGTTGATAGAGTGTTGGTTTTAAATGTTGATAGAGTGTTGGTTTTAAATGTTGATAGAGTGTTGGTTTTAAATGTTGATAGAGTGTTGGTTTTAAATGTTGATAGAGTGTTGGTTTTAAATGTTGATAGAGTGTTGGTTTTAAATGTTGATAGAGTGTTGGTTTTAAATGTTGATAGAGTGTTGGTTTTAAATGTTGATAGAGTGTTGGTTTTAAATGTTGATAGAGTGTTGGTTTTAAATGTTGATAGAGTGTTGGTTTTAAATGTTGATAGAGTGTTGGTTTTAAATGTTGATAGAGTGTTGGTTTTAAATGTTGATAGAGTGTTGGTTTTAAATGTTGATAGAGTGTTGGTTTTAAATGTTGATAGAGTGTTGGTTTTAAATGTTGATAGAGTGTTGGTTTTAAATGTTGATAGAGTGTTGGTTTTAAATGTTGATAGAGTGTTGGTTTTAAATGTTGATAGAGTGTTGGTTTTAAATGTTGATAGAGTGTTGGTTTTAAATGTTGATAGAGTGTTGGTTTTAAATGTTGATAGAGTGTTGGTTTTAAATGTTGATAGAGTGTTGGTTTTAAATGTTGATAGAGTGTTGGTTTTAAATGTTGATAGAGTGTTGGTTTTAAATGTTGATAGAGTGTTGGTTTTAAATGTTGATAGAGTGTTGGTTTTAAATGTTGATAGAGTGTTGGTTTTAAATGTTGATAGAGTGTTGGTTTTAAATGTTGATAGAGTGTTGGTTTTAAATGTTGATAGAGTGTTGGTTTTAAATGTTGATAGAGTGTTGGTTTTAAATGTTGATAGAGTGTTGGTTTTAAATGTTGATAGAGTGTTGGTTTTAAATGTTGATAGAGTGTTGGTTTTAAATGTTGATAGAGTGTTGGTTTTAAATGTTGATAGAGTGTTGGTTTTAAATGTTGATAGAGTGTTGGTTTTAAATGTTGATAGAGTGTTGGTTTTAAATGTTGATAGAGTGTTGGTTTTAAATGTTGATAGAGTGTTGGTTTTAAATGTTGATAGAGTGTTGGTTTTAAATGTTGATAGAGTGTTGGTTTTAAATGTTGATAGAGTGTTGGTTTTAAATGTTGATAGAGTGTTGGTTTTAAATGTTGATAGAGTGTTGGTTTTAAATGTTGATAGAGTGTTGGTTTTAAATGTTGATAGAGTGTTGGTTTTAAATGTTGATAGAGTGTTGGTTTTAAATGTTGATAGAGTGTTGGTTTTAAATGTTGATAGAGTGTTGGTTTTAAATGTTGATAGAGTGTTGGTTTTAAATGTTGATAGAGTGTTGGTTTTAAATGTTGATAGAGTGTTGGTTTTAAATGTTGATAGAGTGTTGGTTTTAAATGTTGATAGAGTGTTGGTTTTAAATGTTGATAGAGTGTTGGTTTTAAATGTTGATAGAGTGTTGGTTTTAAATGTTGATAGAGTGTTGGTTTTAAATGTTGATAGAGTGTTGGTTTTAAATGTTGATAGAGTGTTGGTTTTAAATGTTGATAGAGTGTTGGTTTTAAATGTTGATAGAGTGTTGGTTTTAAATGTTGATAGAGTGTTGGTTTTAAATGTTGATAGAGTGTTGGTTTTTAAATGTTGATAGAGTGTTGGTTTTAAATGTTGATAGAGTGTTGGTTTTAAATGTTGATAGAGTGTTGGTTTTAAATGTTGATAGAGTGTTGGTTTTAAATGTTGATAGAGTGTTGGTTTTAAATGTTGATAGAGTGTTGGTTTTAAATGTTGATAGAGTGTTGGTTTTAAATGTTGATAGAATGTTGGTTTTAAATGTTGATAGAGTGTTGGTTTTATTTATTGTCTTTTATTTATTTATTTTGTATGCGATCGTTTATAAGCTATATTTTTTTCAATTCTATGTTCATATGAAAAAATATAAAAGGAAAATCAAATCAACGACTTATGTTCGAAAAAGAAAAAAAAATATAGCTAAGCTAAGAGAAGCCGAGTTTAGAATTTAATTAGAATGATAAATCCACTGAGATCTGTGGTTTTTTAACCGGAGAATGGTTCACTGTCTAGCCAAAGGATATTAAAAGTAAACAAAGGCGTGCAAATCTTCGGCAAAATGCGCATCGTCTCCGGGAATTACCGACAGTAATCAGACGCATTAGAGCATCTTTGATGGCGCATCAAGTAAACCTTGGCCCAGGGAAAGACGCCATTCCTCAAAAAAGATTTTCTAAAGAATTGAGGGAACATGGGCCCCGACACCCCTTTGGTCCGGGGGGAGTTTTTGAAAAAAATACTTTGCACAAAGGCGGCCTGTCAAAATATTTTAATGTTCCACATGTACGATCATAGCATCGACAGAGACGAAAGATCCACAACTATGGCCGGATAACCCAATTAACGCCATTCCGCCCGATTTAAGCCCCTTTTGTATGGCGAGCGGGGTGTGTTGAGAAGAGAGAGGTTATAGGGACGAAGGTTTTACTTGCAATGTACGATTGACAAAAAGGGGGTAGGGGTGTTCAGGCACGAAAAAAAAAGGGGGGGGGGTGGAGAGATGAGGAGGGATGGGATCGAGGCTTAGTTTAAATTATTATGATGTTCAAACAATGTTCCCTATAAGGTTCGTTGCAAAGTACACTCGCTTGAAAAGTTGCATAGCATGCATTATGTGTGCAGTGTTTTACAAAATTTACTGCGTGGAAATTCTAAACGCGTAGATATCTGTAACCGTCGCCGCGCGGCTTAAAAGCGAACACCATGGTCGTACCTCGAAAAAACGGCGACCACTGCCCGGGCTGACAAAACATTTAGAGAGTAAATAACTAGCAGGCACAGCCAGCACTACATCTATAGGGCAGAAACCAGTCCTTCTCTCGCGCCCTATACAAGACCTAGTCAGGCGATTCAAGCCATATGATTTGAAATAAAGAACCCAATACAGGAGCTCCTCGTTGCTGCCGCCAAAGACAGTCGGTGACTCGGAACACGCTTCCAAAAGGAGCAGTCGAAGCGAAAAACAAATGGGTGCATTTGTATCTACAGGCGTATGTCCACCAAACTACAGACAGTCCACGATGCCTCGCGACGAGAAGCCGTCTCCACAGATGTATTGAAAAAACCGTCAACATTCACGAGGGCCATTAGTGGGTCCTTAACATACAGAGAGAAAAAATAACCTTTTTAAACACCGCCCCCCCAGCTCCCCTTTCTCACCTACACCAAAAGCCTGACATACCGCTTCTTCCCCCATTAGCTAGACAAAATTATGGTCATCACATGATCACATATAAAAAATAATTTAAAAAACTCAAAAGATTGAAAGTAGACTGAGACAGAGACATTGTCTCGAATGATGAGCGTGACGGCACAATGAGACAGATACATTGTCTCGAATGATGGGCGTGACGGCACAATGAGACAGATACATTGTCTCGAATGATGGGCGTGACGGCACAATATAAACGAATCCACACCTTGAGCCCATGTCTTACGTGTCAGAGAGGTGACTGAACAAATGTCTTTTAATAGTCACCCGTACAAGGAAAGTTCTGCTGTGGTGGTGATAGGAACCAACAGGGGTCAAAGGATTTTAATCTATTCTGATTAACTAGTAGAATAACGAGGCAACAACGATATTACAAAGAATACATTGATAGAGAGTAAGAGAGATAGAGAGAGGGAGAGAGAGAGAGAAAGAGATGGAGAGAGAGGAAGAGAGAGAGAGAGAGAGAGATGAGAAAGATATAGAAAGAGAGAGAGAGAAAGAAAGAAAGAGAAGGAGAGGGAGAAAGAGAGAGATACAAAGAGAGAGAGAGAGAAAGAGAGAGAGAGAGAGAAAGAGAGAGAGAGAGAGAGAGAGAGAGAGAAAGAAAGAGAAGGAGAGAGAGAGAAAGAGAGAACGTAAGAGATATAAAGAGAGGGGAAGAGAGAGAATGAGAGACAGAAAGAGAAATAGAGAGAGACAGGGAGAGAGGAGATGGAGAGAAGGAGAAATACACGCAAAGACCCACTGAGGCACAAAGAAACAAAGACAGGGGTATAGACACACACACACAGTGGCACAGACACTCACCCACAGACCATAATAAATAAGGGACATATCACTCTGGGCCATCATCACAGACTCCACCTGGGGAGGGGGCCGCCTCGGTCATGTCATTAGCCGCTCGTAGGGACGCAAAGGTTACCCGGGGGTGAGAAGACATATTTAAAAAAAAAGGCCAACCTCTGGATTTGACCCCGCGGTGTTTGCAGGTCGTCTGCTGACCAGTCGGCTAGGAAGAGTTGCCCTGGGGAAGGGGGAAGTTTGGTCACAACAACGTCAGAGAGAAGTCTTTGGAAGATACATGACTCTTGAGATCACCGCCCTCAACGAAATAACTTGATATAATAGAAGGAGATTTACAACACAAACAAAGGATGGTAAATTTAAAATATGACGTCATTGACGGGAGACGGCAGCTCAACAGAAAGGGGAGGTAATCGATTGTAATGAGTTGTCATCGCTTGAGGAATTCACAATTTTCAATGTTACCTTATTGTTGTATGAGCAACCATATTGTTGTATGAGCAACCTTATTGTTCTTTGAGCAACCTTATTGTTGTATGAGCAATCTTATTGTTGAAGGAACAACCTAATTGTTGTATGAGCAACCTTATTGTTGTATAACCTTATTGTTATATAACCTTATTGTTGTATAACTTTATTGTTGCAATGTGAAGTAGTGGGCTTTGCTATTGTTGTGTGAAGTTCTAGACCTTATTGTTGAAATGTAATGCTGCATACCTTATTGTTGTAATGTGAAGTTGTAGACCTTATTGTTGTAATGTGAAGTTGTAGAACAATATTGTTGTAATGTGATGCTGCATACCTTATCGTTGTAATGTGATGCTGCATACCTTATTGTTGTAATGTGATGCTGCATACCTTATTGTTGTAATGTGATGCTTCATACCTTATTGTTGTAATGTGATGCTGCATACCTTATTGTTGTAATGTGATGCTGCATACCTTATTGTTGTAATGTGATGCTTCATACCTTATTGTTGTAATGTGATGCTGCATACCTTATTGTTGTAATATGATGCTGCATACCTTATTGTTGTAATGTGATGCTGCATACCTTATTGTTGTAATGTGAAGTTGTATAACAATATTGTTGTAATGTGATGCTGCATACCTTATTGTTGTAATGTGATGCTGCATACCTTATTGTTGTAATGTGATGCTGCATACCTTATTGTTGTAATGTGATGCTGCATACCTTATTGTTGTAATGTGATGCTGCATACCTTATTGTTGTAATGTGATGCTGCATACCTTATTGTTGTAATGTGAAGTTGTAGACCTTATTGTTGTAATGTGATGCTGCATACCTTATTGTTGTAATGTGATGCTGCATACCTTATTGTTGTAATGTGATGCTGCATACCTTATTGTTGTAATGTGAAGTTGTAGACCTTTTTGTTGTTATGTGAAGTTGTATAATAATAATGTTGTAATATGATGCTGCATACCTTATTGTTGTAATGTGATGCTGCATACCTTATTGTTGTAATGTGATGCTTCATACCTTATTGTTGTAATGTGATGCTTCATACCTTATTGTTGTAATGTGATGCTGCATACCTTGTTGTTGCAATGTGATGCTGCTTACCTTATTGTTGTAATGTGATGCTGCATACCTTATTGTTGTAATGTGATGCTGCATACCTTATTGTTGTAATGTGATGCTGCATACCTTATTGTTGTAATGTGATGCTGCATACCTTATTGTTGTAATGTGATGCTGCATACCTTATTGTTGTAATGGGATGCTGCATACCTTATTTTTGTAATGTGAAGTAGTAGACCTCATTGTTGCAATGTGAAGTTGTAGACTTTATTGTTGTAATGTGAAGTTCTAGACCTTATTGTTGTAATGTGAAGTTCTAGACCTTATTGTTGTAATGTGATGCTGCATACCTTATTGTTGTAATGTGAAGTTCTAGACCTTATTGTTGTAATGTGAAGTTCTAGACCTTATTGTTGTAATGTGATGCTGCATACCTTATTGTTGTAATGTGAAGTTCTAGACCTTATTGTTGTAATGTGAAGTTCTAGACCTTATTGTTGTTATATTGTGTTGTATACGTTATTGTTGTTATATTTTTTGTATACCTTTTTGTTGTAATATGATATTGTATACCCCAAACCGACCCAATTTCTTCGGACCGACACGCCCACACACCCACACGCCCACACACCCACACAAACCACCTTAAAGCTACAGAGTCAGTCAACCTTCTGGTCTGGTCGGTTATTAATGTTTGGACCGACATCTTGCCGTTGCCACGGGCAACCAATATACCCGCGACGCATATTTTTAAAAGGAGATGTTTGCCTCGTTTTCCCGCAGATGTTCTCAAACCGTTGTTACACTACCCTAACACTCCACCACTTTTTCATATCACATGATGGTAGGCGCATCTTTCTTTGTTGACAATTTTGAATCGTATTTGCTACTGACAGATGATATAATCGATATTTTCAAACGACAATTGATATAATCGGTAAATTCAACTGGCACACTATATAATCGATAAATTCAACTGGCACACTATATAATCGATAAATTCAACTGGCACACTATATAATCGCTAAATTCAACTGGCACACTATATAATCGATAAATTCAACTGGCACACTATATAATCGATAAATTCAACTGGCACACTATATAATCGATAAATTCAACTGGCACACTATATAATCGATAAATTCAACTGGCACACTATATAATCGATAAATTCAACTGGTACACTATGTAATCGGTAAATTCAACTGGCACGTGATGTAATCGGTATTTTCAACTGCAGCATGATATACTCGGTAAATTTAAATGTGGAATTCGATATTCACTCTAAAAGATGTCATACACCACTCTCTATCACTGAAAATCTCATACAGTACATAACGTGGACACCCCCCCTCCCAGCAACACCCATTTAGGTCCCCTTCTGTTAACAACCGCCTGGAGGGATAAATAAACACTTATACTCTCTAACTCTAACACACAGATATACCTACAGCCTACTTAATCTAACTCTAACACACACATATACATACAGCCTGCTTAATCTAACTCTAACACACACATATACCTACAGCCTACTTAATCTAACTCTAACACACACGTATACCTACAGCCTAATTAATCTAACTCTAACACACACATATACATACAGCCTACTTAATCTAACTCTAACACACACATATACCTACAGCCTAATTAATCTAACTCTAACACACACATATACCTACAGCCTGCTTAATCTAACTCTTACACACACACATATACATACAGCCTACTTAATCTAACTCTAACACACACATATACATACAGCCTACTTAATCTAACTCTTACACACACATATACATACAGCCTACTTAATCTAACTCTAACACACACATATACCTACAGCCTACTTAATCTAACTCTAACACACACATATACATACAGCCTGCTTAATCTAACTCTAACACACACATATACATACAGCCTGCTTAATCTAACTCTAACACACACATATACCTACAGCCTGCTTAATCTAACTCTTACACACACACATATACCTACAGCCTACTTAATCTAACTCTAACACACACATATACATACAGCCTGCTTAATCTAACTCTAACACACACATATACCTACAGCCTACTTAATCTAACTCTAACACACACATATACATACAGCCTGCTTAATCTAACTCTAACACACACATATACCTACAGCCTACTTAATCTAACTCTAACACACACATATACCTACATCCTACTTAATCTAACTCTAACACACACATATACATACAGCCTGCTTAATCTAACTCTAACACACACATATACCTACAGCCTACTTAATCTAACTCTAACACACACATATACCTACAGCCTACTTAATCTAACTCTAACACACACATATACATACAGCCTGCTTAATCTAACTCTAACACACACATATACATACAGCCTGCTTAATCTAACTCTAACACACACATATACCTACAGCCTACTTAATCTAACTCTAACACACAGATATACCTACAGCCTGCTTAATCTAACTCTTACACACACACATATACATACAGCCTACTTAATCTAACTCTAACACACACATATACATACAGCCTGCTTAATCTAACTCTTACACACACACATATACATACAGCCTACTTAATCTAACTCTAACACACACATATACATACAGCCTACTTAATCTAACTCTTACACACACACATATACCTACAGCCTACTTAATCTAACTCTTACACACACACATATACCTACAGCCTACTTAATCTAACTCTAACACACACATATACATACAGCCTACTTAATCTAACTCTTACACACACATATACATACAGCCTACTTAATCTAACTCTAACACACACATATACCTACAGCCTACTTAATCTAACTCTAACACACACATATACATACAGCCTACTTAATCTAACTCTAACACACACATATACATACAGCCTACTTAATCTAACTCTAACACACACATATACCTACAGCCTACTTAATCTAACTCTAACACACACATATACATACAGCCTACTTAATCTAACTCTAACACACACATATACCTACAGCCTACTTAATCTAACTCTTACACACACATATACATACAGCCTACTTAATCTAACTCTAACACACACATATACATACAGCCTACTTAATCTAACTCTTACACACACACATATACCTACAGCCTACTTAATCTAACTCTAACACACACATATACCTACAGCCTACTTAATCTAACTCTAACACACACATATACATACAGCCTGCTTAATCTAACTCTAACACACACATATACCTACAGCCTACTTAATCTAACTCTAACACACACATATACATACAGCCTGCTTAATCTAACTCTAACACACACATATACCTACAGCCTACTTAATCTAACTCTAACACACACATATACCTACAGCCTGCTTAATCTAACTCTAACACACACATATACATACAGCCTGCTTAATCTAACTCTAACACACACATATACATACAGCCTACTTAATCTAACTCTTACACACACACATATACATACAGCCTACTTAATCTAACTCCTACACACACATATACATACAGCCTACTTAATCTAACTCTTACACACACACATATACATACAGCCTGCTTAATCTAACTCTAACACACACATATACCTACAGCCTACTTAATCTAACTCTAACACACACATATACATACAGCCTACTTAATCTAACTCTAACACACACACATATACATACAGCCTACTTAATCTAACTCTTACACACACACATATACATACAGCCTACTTAATCTAACTCTAACACACACATATACATACAGCCTACTTAATCTAACTCTTACACACACACATATACATACAGCCTACTTAATCTAACTCTAACACACACATATACCTACAGCCTGCTTAATCTAACTCTAACACACACATATACATACAGCCTACTTAATCTAACTCTAACACACACATATACCTACAGCCTGCTTAATCTAACTCTTACACACACACATATACCTACAGCCTACTTAATCTAACTCTAACACACACATATACATACAGCCTACTTAATCTAACTCTAACACACACATATACCTACAGCCTACTTAATCTAACTCTAACACACACATATACATACAGCCTACTTAATCTAACTCTAACACACACATATACCTACAGCCTACTTAATCTAACTCTTACACACACATATACATACAGCCTACTTAATCTAACTCTAACACACACATATACATACAGCCTACTTAATCTAACTCTTACACACACACATATACCTACAGCCTACTTAATCTAACTCTAACACACACATATACCTACAGCCTACTTAATCTAACTCTAACACACACATATACATACAGCCTGCTTAATCTAACTCTAACACACACATATACCTACAGCCTACTTAATCTAACTCTAACACACACATATACATACAGCCTGCTTAATCTAACTCTAACACACACATATACCTACAGCCTACTTAATCTAACTCTAACACACACATATACCTACAGCCTGCTTAATCTAACTCTAACACACACATATACATACAGCCTGCTTAATCTAACTCTAACACACACATATACATACAGCCTACTTAATCTAACTCTTACACACACACATATACATACAGCCTACTTAATCTAACTCTTACACACACATATACATACAGCCTACTTAATCTAACTCTTACACACACACATATACATACAGCCTGCTTAATCTAACTCTAACACACACATATACCTACAGCCTACTTAATCTAACTCTAACACACACATATACATACAGCCTACTTAATCTAACTCTAACACACACACATATACATACAGCCTACTTAATCTAACTCTTACACACACACATATACATACAGCCTACTTAATCTAACTCTAACACACACATATACATACAGCCTACTTAATCTAACTCTTACACACACACATATACATACAGCCTACTTAATCTAACTCTAACACACACATATACCTACAGCCTGCTTAATCTAACTCTAACACACACATATACATACAGCCTACTTAATCTAACTCTAACACACACATATACCTACAGCCTGCTTAATCTAACTCTTACACACACACATATACCTACAGCCTACTTAATCTAACTCTAACACACACATATACATACAGCCTACTTAATCTAACTCTAACACACACATATACCTACAGCCGACTTAATCTAACTCTAACACACACATATACATACAGCCTACTTAATCTAACTCTAACACACACGTATACCTACAGCCTACTTAATCTAACTCTTACACACACACATATACCTACAGCCTACTTAATCTAACTCTAACATATACACACATATACCTACAGCCGACTTAATCTAACTCTAACACACACATATACCTACAGCCTACTTAATCTAACTCTAACACACACATATACCTACAGCCTACTTAATCTAACTCTAACACACATTATCAGCCTACTTAATCTTCTCTTATATTTTCTGCTACATGCTAAAACCGGAAATCACCAGGAGAAATACAATTTTAAAATAATAAAAAGGTGAGAAAGACCAAAGAATGCTTAAAAAATCTAAGATCATTGTTCAAAAATTACACTAAAATGACATTGAAATGACATAGCCCATGGCATCCGTCTCCAATCTTACTTTAAAAAAGAATATCATCTACCCCACCTCCCCGCCCATCTTTTCAAAGACTTCTTTGTCTTTTATTTTTTTCTTCCTCCGCTCGGTCTTGTTCCAGTTTTGTGTCTTCTCATTCTTCAAATAAGATTGAGCGCGGGCGACTCGCTGCCATCCTACGCGGGTAATTGGTCCCCGCGAGGGTCAGAGATTTCAAACGAGCAGCGAATTCCGGCGAAACGATTACTCACGACGCTAATCCTAAAGTCTTCTTGTCATTAAAACCGATGACGCTCTTATCTGACGTTGGTGTTTTTTAAATTCAATGTAATTATTGGGGGGAAAAAAGAAAAAGAAAAAAAATAAATAAATGAAAACAGCTTAACTTTAGCCAGGCAAAATAAATTGGGTCAAATATAAGATGCGGCATTCCATGACGAACAAAAACAAAACAAAACGGACATGCAACCGAAAAAAAGTAGAGAAATCTATGAAAAACGATATTTTAAAATATGATGCAAATAAATACTCGTTAAATTCTGTTAATCTCTGTATTTCTGCCCCGACCTGCCACATCAATTATTGTTCTTTATATACATCCCAGCGTTCGATTGTGTCCTCCGGTGACGCAGAGAAGCCAGCCAATACTCAAATATAAACTTAAAATACGTCTGTAGTTGGAAAGCCGGGTGTGTAATTACATGACTTATTGCCTGGCTTGTGTGTGACATGCCGTGAGCTCCAGCAGGTAGGGAGGGGGTTGCTCGGGTCGGGAGGAGACGGGGTACGGTGATATCAGGGAGAACCGACACCGTCTCAAAAACCTGGCTGTGAAGTAGACACAGAGGCGTATCGTGCGGTGATTCAAAGGCGTGTCCCCCGGGAGAATAGCAGGGTCACTGGGGTCTAATTCGTTTTTTTGGACAGTTTCTATTCGTTTGTGAGTGTGTCAATTCGTTTGTTATAGTTTCTATTCGTTTGTGAGTGTGTAAATTCGTTTGTTATAGTTTCTATTCGTTTGTTAGAGTGTCTATTCGTTTGTTATAGTTTCTATTCGTTTGTTATAGTTTCTATTCGTTTGTTATAGTTTCTATTCGTTTGTTATAGTTTCTATTCGTTTGTTAGAGTGTCTATTCGTTTGTTAGAGTGTCTATTCGTTTGTTAGAGTGTCTATTCGTTTGTTATAGTTTCTATTCGTTTGTTATAGTTTCTATTCGTTTGTTATAGTTTCTATTCGTTTGTTATAGTTTCTATTCGTTTGTTATAGTTTCTATTCGTTTGTTATAGTTTCTATTCGTTTGTTAGAGTGTCTATTCGTTTGTTATAGTTTCTATTCGTTTGTTATAGTTTCTATTCGTTTGTTAGAGTGTCTATTCGTTTGTTAGAGTTTCTATTCGTTTGTTAGAGTGTCTATTCGTTTGTTAGAGTGTCTATTCGTTTGTTAGAGTTTCTATTCGTTTGTGAGTGTGTACATTCGTTTGTTAGAGTGTCTATTCGTTTGTTATAGTTTCTATTCGTTTGTTATAGTTTCTATTCGTTTGTTATAGTTTCTATTCGTTTGTTATAGTTTCTATTCGTTTGTTAGAGTGTCTATTCGTTTGTTAGAGTGTCTATTCGTTTGTTAGAGTGTCTATTCGTTTGTTATAGTTTCTATTCGTTTGTTATAGTTTCTATTCGTTTGTTATAGTTTCTATTCGTTTGTTAGAGTGTCTATTCGTTTGTTATAGTGTCTATTCGTTTGTTATAGTTTCTATTCGTTTGTTATAGTTTCTATTCGTTTGTTAGAGTTTCTATTCGTTTGTTAGAGTGTCTATTCGTTTGTTATAGTTTCTATTCGTTTGTTATAGTTTCTATTCGTTTGTTAGAGTTTCTATTCGTTTGTTAGAGTGTCTATTCGTTTGTTATAGTTTCTATTCGTTTGTTATAGTTTCTATTCGTTTGTTATAGTTTCTATTCGTTTGTTAGAGTGTCTATTCGTTTGTTATAGTTTCTATTCGTTTGTTATAGTTTCTATTCGTTTGTTATAGTTTCTATTCGTTTGTTATAGTTTCTATTCGTTTGTTAGAGTGTCTATTCGTTTGTTATATTTTCTTTTCGTTTGTTATAGTTTCTATTCGTTTGTTATAGTTTATATTCGTTTGTTAGAGTGTCTATTCGTTTGTTAGAGTGTCTATTCGTTTGTTATAGTGTCTATTCGTTTGTTATAGTTTCTATTCGTTTGTTATAGTTTCTATTCGTTTGTTATAGTTTCTATTCGTTTGTGAGTGTGTCAATTCGTTTGTCAGAGTTTCTATACGTCTGTGAGAGTTACTATTCGTCTGTGAGAGTTACTTAACGTTTGTTTGTTGTTTTTGTTATTGGTTTGGAGAAAGTTTTCCTGGGTGCACACCAATTTTTTTTTGGTTCAGTGCCGCCGATATGTTTATACGTGCGAATATTTTAGTGGTGCTCTTCGTCTGCGATCAAACACAAGGGCGTTCAGTTAACACAAGGGCGTTCAGTTAACACAAGGGCGTTCAGTTAACACAAGGGCGTTCAGTTAACACAAGGGCGTTCAGTTAACACAAGGGCGTTCAGTTAACACAAGGGCGTTCAGTTAACACAAGGGCGTTCAGTTAACACAAGGGCGTTCAGTTAACACAAGGGCGTTCAGTTAACACAAGGGCGTTCAGTTAACACAAGGGCGTTCAGTTAACACAAGGGCGTTCAGTTAACACAAGGGCGTTCAGTTAACACAAGGGCGTTCAGTTAACACAAAGGGCGTTCAGTTAACACAAGGGCGTTCAGTTAACACAAGGGCGTTCAGTTAACACAAGGGCGTTCAGTTAACACAAGGGCGTTCAGTTAACACAAGGGCGTTCAGTTAACACAAGGGCGTTCAGTTAACACAAGGGCGTTCAGTTAACACAAGGGCGTTCAGTTAACACAAGGGCGTTCAGTTAACACAAGGGCGTTCAGTTAAGAACTTTCACATAAGATCCCAATACTTCTGCCTGGTCAATCTACTGCATCTCCGCTGTAAGAAAAAAAATACCATTGACCACTGATGGACAGTTCGGATGGACAGAAAGAAGGAATATACAAAACCCACTGACCAATGATGGACAGATAAAAAAACACTGACCAATGACGGACAGAAAGAAGGAATATAAAAACACCACTGGCCACTGATGGACTGAAAGAAGAAATATAAAAACACCACTGGCCACTGATGGACAGTTGGGATGGACAGAAAGAAAGAATACAAAGACATAAAATCTAACATAATAACCGGAAGGCAGGTGGGAATGTCTCCGAGGGAGCTATTAGAGAGGTTCTCCATCATTTCAATCACACCCCCACTCCCCACCACCGCCACTCCTGCCCCCCACCTTTTGTCTTCCCATATCTTGAATGGATGTGAATCCATTGGATCTGATTTAAATAGAGAGCGTTTTTAAAAAAAAACACAACAAAGTTCTCTTGTTCTCAATGCATTAAGTGTTTTTAGTAAGAGTGCTGTTTAGTAAGAGTGCTGTTTAGTAAGAGTGCTGTTTAGAGTGTTTTAGTAAGAGTGCTGTTTAGTAAGAGTGCTGTTTAGTAAGAGTGCTGTTTAGTAAGAGTGCTGTTTAGTAAGAGTGCTGTTTAGTAAGAGTGCTGTTTAGTAAGAGTGCTGTTTAGTAAGAGTGCTGTTTAGTAAGAGTGCTGTTTAGTAAGAGTGCTGTTTAGTAAGAGTGCTGTTTAGTAAGAGTGCTGTTTAGTAAGAGTGCTGTTTAGTAAGAGTGCTGTTTAGTAAGAGTGCTGTTTAGTAAGAGTGCTGTTTAGTAAGAGTGCTGTTTAGTAAGAGTGCTGTTTAGTAAGAGTGCTGTTTAGTAAGAGTGCTGTTTAGTAAGAGTGCTGTTTAGTAAGAGTGCTGTTTAGTAAGAGTGCTGTTTAGTAAGAGTGCTGTTTAGTAAGAGTGCTGTTTAGTAAGAGTGCTGTTTAGTAAGAGTGCTGTTTAGTAAGAGTGCTGTTTAGTAAGAGTGCTGTTTAGTAAGAGTGCTGTTTAGTAAGAGTGCTGTTTAGTAAGAGTGCTGTTTAGTAAGAGTGCTGTTTAGTAAGAGTGCTGTTTAGTAAGAGTGCTGTTTAGTAAGAGTGCTGTTTAGTAAGAGTGCTGTTTAGTAAGAGTGCTGTTTAGTAAGAGTGCTGTTTAGTAAGAGTGCTGTTTAGTAAGAGTGCTGTTTAGTAAGAGTGCTGTTTAGTAAGAGTGCTGTTTAGTAAGAGTGCTGTTTAGTAAGAGTGCTGTTTAGTAAGAGTGCTGTTTAGTAAGAGTGCTGTTTAGTAAGAGTGCTGTTGCTGGTGGCTGTTAGTGTTTTAGTAAGAGTGCTGTTGCTGGTGGCTGTTAGTGTTTTAGTAAGAGTGCTGTTGCTGGTGGCTGTTAGCTTGGAGTGCAAGCAAATTTGTAAACATAGTTTTAAAAAAAATATATTTTAAAAACAAATATTTTTATCGATATTGGTTCAAAGACATCTGTTTACGTTTTTTAAACACCTACTGATTGGAAAAAGTTGAGAATATATATATATATATATCCATTTGGTTTTGAAGATATATAAAATCACTTTGAATAACATGAAATCAAATGATTTTAAAATGTCAGACTTAAAGATATGGTTGTTTGTTTGTGTGTTTGTTATGATTTGAGGAGGCCCCTAAATGTTTGTCACGTCATTTATGGGATTTCCGCCCCCAGGGCCCCCCGACCCTCAGAAAGAGCATGACAATATTTTTAGATGACATAATTTGTGGATGACATTATTTGTAGTAATTCATAGAAATGACGCGACACACACAAATAACAATAAAGCCTATAACACCTGAAGCAGACGTCAACACCGATTGTATGTGATCACCCCCCACCCCCACACACACACCGAAGCAGACGTCAACACCGATTTTATGTGAGCACCTCCCCTCACACACACACACACCGAAGCAGACGTCAACACCGATTCTATGTGAGCACCCCCCACACACACACACCGAAGCAGACGTCAACACCGATTCTATGTGAGCCCCCCCCACACACACACCGAAGCAGACGTCAACACCGATTCTATGTGAGATGTGAGGCCCCCCCCTCACACACACACCGAAGCAGACGTCAACACCGATTCTATGTGAGCACACACACACGCACACGGTACACGAGTTTTTTTGTGTTTTTTTTGTGAGTTTGCTTCATTAAAAGAAATGTCTCTTTTAATATTACAAACAAAATAATATTATTTTTTTTTAAAACGTACCCACCCAGATTGGAATAAAAAGACAAATATTGAAGCAAAATAGCAGACAAAAATCTAATTTAAAAAAAAACACCGGTCATGAAATGAAAAGATTTTTTTTTAATTAAGAAAAATTAAATTTTGTCCAATAATATATTTTTTCCTAAAGTGCAGAGTGAGTTAGTAACGGAGTAAACATTTTCCCAGATTTGAACATTACAGTTTCTTAGCAGAAGCCTTTTAAGTTGGTTGAATATTTAATTTCTGGTTCTACCGTCTCATTTCTTATGTCCAGGGTCCGCTTATTGAATTTTAGAATTTGATTCATTTTTTTTTAATCTCATGAAGGAATTAAAGAAAATAGTTTTACGATTTGTTCTCTACCTTTTGTGTTTTTGTTTTTCATTTTGGTATTTAGTATTTTTATTCAGTACCATTTTGTTTTTATTATTCTTATTCTTTTCTTCCGTCTAATTTCCTAATTTATGTTTTTAAATACTTTCTTTTGAGCCAATAAAAATGATGATTTTCAGATTCTGAACATTAATTTTAAATGAAACCCTTTAAAATTTCTTATTAGTATCTTTTTTTAGTGGGGAAGAGGGACCTTTTTTTCCCTCTTGTAAGTCGGGAAATCCCAAATGAAAAATTGTTTTAGTTTTCATTAAAACATAATCCAACCACTGAGTCGTTTTAAACTGACTACTGACGTCATAGATCAACACGTGACGCAGTGTCATGGCTGCCCGGCAACTGTTTTATTTGTGTAAAAAAAAAGTTTATTTTAAACATTTTTAAATATGACGTTTAACCCCCCCCCCGGGGGCCATACCAACATTCTTGAGGGGGAGAGGGGGCTGGGGGTGAAGTGACCTCCCTGGCTAGTGACTCCCTCGCGTCTGGACATAACTTCAACCACCTTTCCAGAATTTTACTACCTGTCTGTCACAATGGAAGCGAGGCCTTCAGCTGGTGATTCACACCACCCGCCCCAACCCTCTTGACCGGATGAGTCAATCCTAAAAGGAAACTTGATAAGACCATGTTAGATCTTAGTTTTCGTCCCTCCACCCCCTCCCCACCTCCCATCATGAGACCCCTAATAACTTGATTCAATGGAAACTTGAGACTTCATCCACGGACAGCCCTCGTTATAATCCAAAAACAAACTTCTTCATACATAATTCAGACCAGGCTAAAGGGCACATTGGGCGAAGGAGAAGTTCAAAATCAATGGCCCTTTGGATCACTTTGGCGAAAGCAGAGTTATAAATTACTTTACGACGGGCCTTTTGAAAATAATAAAGTATTTTTAAAGTGAGATTGTGCCCTGTGGTTGTTTATCGACTTTGCCACATTGGTTGACTACACAAGGCTTGACCACACAAGGCTTGACCACACAAGGCTTGACCACACAAGGCTTGACCACACAAGGCTTGCCCACACAAGGCTTGACCACACAAGGCTTGACCACACAAGGCTTGACCACACAAGGCTTGACCACACATGGCCAGACTAACATAAACGTTAAAAATGTTGCGTAAATAGAAACAAGCTGATGACCATTTTGATTCGATTTGATATACGATTGATGTAGCGATATGAGATTGATGTAACAACATGAGATTGATATAACAACATGAGATTGATATAACAACATGAGATTGATATAACAACATGAGATTGATGTAACAACATGAGATTGATGTAACAACATGAGATTGATGTAACAAAATAAGATTGATATAACAACATGAGATTGATGTAACAACATGAGATTGATGTAACAACATGAGATTGATGTAACAACATGAGATTGATGTAACAACATGAGGTTGATGTAACAACATGAGATTGATGTAACAACATGAGATTGATATAACAACATGAGATTGATATAACAACATGAGATTGATGTAACAACATGAGATTGATGTAACAACATGAGATTGATGTAACAACATGAGATTGATGTAACAACATGAGATTGATGTAACAACATGAGATTGATGTAACAACATGAGATTGATGTAACAACATGAGATTGATGTAACAACATGAGATTGATGTAACAACATGAGATTGATGTAAAAACATGAGATTGATGTAACAACATGAGATTGATATAACAACATGAGATTGATATAACAACATGAGATTGATGTAACAACATGAGATTGATATAACAACATGAGATTGATGTAACAACATGAGATTGATGTAACAACATGAGATTGATGTAACAACATGAGATTGATGTTGGCACGTGACATTGATGGAGTAATATGAGATTGCTTTATCAACATGAAATAGACTGACGTTAGACTGACTGATTGAATATGAAATAATTGCCCCCCCCCCTTTAGAAGCCAACACCAGGGATATATTCTCCTGAAGACCAAATCTGAACTCCCAGTCTAAAGCTTCTACAGAGAATAGTTTTCCCCGCGCAACATTATCCCCTTCAGTTTGTAAACTGATATTGTTTTCATATTCAAGTATAAACACAAATATTTCACTGCTCCAAGGAGTGTAAGAATTTAAAATAAACACAAATATTTCACTGCTCCAAGGGAGTGTAAGAATTTAAAATAAACACAAATATTTCACTGCTCCAAGGAGTGTAAGAATTTAAAATAAACACAAATATTTCACTGCTCCAAGGGAGTGTAAGAATTTAAAATAAACACAAATATTTCAATGCTCCAAGGGAGTGTAAGAATTTAAAATAAACACAAATATTTCACTGCTCCAAGGAAGTGTAAGAATTTAAAATAAACACAAATATTTCACTGCTCCAAGGGAGTGTAAGAATTTAAAATAAACACAAATATTTCACTGCTCCAAGAGAGTGTAAGAATTTAAAATAAACACAAATATTTCACTGCTCCAAGGGAGTGTAAGAATTTAAAATATACACAAATATTTCACTGCTCCAAGGGAGTGTAAGAATTTAAAATAAACACAAATATTTCACTGCTCCAAGGGAGTGTAAGAATTTAAAATAAACACAAATATTTCACTGCTCCAAGGGAGTGTAAGAATTTAAAATATACACAAATATTTCACTGCTCCAAGGGAGTGTAAGAATTTAAAATATACACAAATATTTCACTGCTCCAAGGGAGTGTAAGAATTTAAACTAAACACAAATATTTCACTGCTCCAAGGGAGTGTAAGAATTTAAAATAAACACAAATATTTCACTGCTCCAAGGGAGTGTAAGAATTTAAAATAAACACAAATATTTCACTGCTCCAAGGGAGTGTAAGAATTTAAAATATACACAAATATTTCACTGCTCCAAGGGAGTGTAAGAATTTAAAATAAACACAAATATTTCACTGCTCCAAGGGAGTGTAAGAATTTAAAATAAACACAAATATTTCACTGCTCCAAGGGAGTGTAAGAATTTAAAATAAACACAAATATTTCACTGCTCCAAGGGAGTGTAAGAATTTAAAATAAACACAAATATTTCACTGCTCCAAGGGAGTGTAAGAATTTAAAATAAACACAAATATTTCACTGCTCCAAGGAGTGTAAGAATTTAAAATATACACAAATATTTCACTGCTCCAAGGGAGTGTAAGAATTTAAAATAAACACAAATATTTCACTGCTCCAAGGAGTGTAAGAATTTAAAATAAACACAAATATTTCACTGCTCCAAGGAGTGTAAGAATTTAAAATATACACAAATATTTCACTGCTCCAAGGGAGTGTAAGAATTTAAAATATACACAAATATTTCACTGCTCCAAGGAGTGTAAGAATTTAAACTAAACACAAATATTTCACTGCTCCAAGGGAGTGTAAGAATTTAAAATAAACACAAATATTTCACTGCTCCAAGGGAGTGTAAGAATTTAAAATATACACAAATATTTCACTGCTCCAAGGGAGTGTAAGAATTTAAAATATACACAAATATTTCACTGCTCCAAGGGAGTGTAAGAATTTAAAATAAACACAAATATTTCACTGCTCCAAGGGAGTGTAAGAATTTAAAATATACACAAATATTTCACTGCTCCAAGGGAGTGTAAGAATTTAAAATATACACAAATATTTCACTGCTCCAAGGGAGTGTAAGAATTTAAAATATACACAAATATTTCACTGCTCCAAGGGAGTGTAAGAATTTAAAATATACACAAATATTTCACTGCTCCAAGGGAGTGTAAGAATTTAAACTAAACACAAATATTTCACTGCTTCAAGGGAGTGTAAGAATTTAAACTAAACACAAATATTTCACTGCTCCAAGGGAGTGTAAGAATTTAAACTAAACACAAATATTTCACTGCTCCAAGGGAGTGTTAGAATTTAAAATATACACAAATATTTCACTGCTCCAAGGGAGTGTAAGAATTTAAAATATACACAAATATTTCACTGCTCCAAGGGAGTGTAAGAATTTAAAATATACACAAATATTTCACTGCTCCAAGGGAGTGTAAGAATTTAAACTAAACACAAATATTTCACTGCTCCAAGGGAGTGTAAGAATTTAAAATATACACAAATATTTCACTGCTCCAAGGAGTGTAAGAATTTAAAATATACACAAATATTTCACTGCTCCAAGGAGTGTAAGAATTTAAAATATACACAAATATTTCACTGCTCCAAGGAGTGTAAGAATTTAAACTAAACAAAAATATTTCACTGCTCCAAGAAGTGTAAGAATTTAAAATATACACAAATATTTCACTGCTCCAAGGAGTGTAAGAATTTAAACTAAACACAAATATTTCACTGCTCCAAGGGAGTGTAAGAATTTAAAATAAACACAAATATTTCACTGCTCCAAGGGAGTGTAAGAATTTAAAATAAACACAAATATTTCACTGCTCCAAGGAGTGTAAGAATTTAAAATAAACACAAATATTTCACTGCTCCAAGGGAGTGTAAGAATTTAAAATAAACACAAATATTTCACTGCTCCAAGGAGTGTAAGAATTTAAAATAAACACAAATATTTCACTGCTCCAAGGGAGTGTAAGAATTTAAAATAAACACAAATATTTCACTGCTCCAAGGGAGTGTAAGAATTTAAAATAAACACAAATATTTCACTGCTCCAGGGGAGTGTAAGAATTTAAAATAAACACAAATATTTCACTGCTCCAGGGGAGTGTAAGAATTTAAAATAAACACAAATATTTCACTGCTCCAAGGAGTGTAAGAATTTAAAATAAACACAAATATTTCACTGCTCCAAGGGAGTGTAAGAATTTAAAATAAACACAAATATTTCACTGCTCCAAGGGAGTGTAAGAATTTAAAATAAACACAAATATTTCACTGCTCCAGGGGAGTGTAAGAATTTAAAATAAACACAAATATTTCACTGCTCCAGGGGAGTGTAAGAATTTAAAATAAACACAAATATTTCACTGCTCCAAGGAGTGTAAGAATTTAAAATAAACACAAATATTTCACTGCTCCAAGGGAGTGTAAGAATTTAAAATATACACAAATATTTCACTGCTCCAAGGGAGTGTAAGAATTTAAAATATACACAAATATTTCACTGCTCCAAGGGAGTGTAAGAATTTAAAATAAACACAAATAACGCTGATAGTTACAGTTACAGATTAAATTTTGAAAAAATGTTAACGGAACAGGAGCTCACGAAACAAAATAAGTGTTTATTATTATTATTTTCAAATTTTTTTTATTTTTTTTTAAAATAGAGATTTTTGTTTTATTACATGAGAAACTGTTCTACAGTACATTGTTTTCATTGCCAGAGAGATCTGTTCCATCTCTTCAAGTATTTATTTATCTTATCTTATCTTATCTGATCTTATCTGATCTTATCTGATCTGATCTTATCTTATCTGTTAAAGATGCTCCTTCTATACAGAAGATTATTGCGTCCTAATCGAATGTGTTTGGGGTTTGTGGTTTGGGTGGGTTGGGGTGGGGGGAAATGCCTGAGCGCCGATTAGTTCAACAAACGTATCTGCTGCCGCTACAATGAATCTCAGAATTAATTTTACGGCAACATTAATCTTTCGAGTCCCAAAACAGAATATCTAGTGTCAAGACCGTTGGATCTCAGATTTCTCGTATCCAGCAAATCATCTCTTGATTTGACCTGAAGTCTTTTTCTTTTCTTTTTTTTAGTTTTCGGTGTCTTATATCCCCAAGCTAGGATAATTGTTGCCAATATTTACTTTTAAAATTCTCTTAGCAATCGGATACATTTTTTTGTTTTTAATCTCTTGTTTTTAAAAGAGTTTTGTTTCACGTCTTTCAGGAAAGCAACATCGATTTTCTAAAGCTTGTAAACTTTACTCGTTTTATTTTTAGGTCATTTATGAACTTTACATCATTTAATAACTTTACAATGTCCATTAACTTTTACATCATTAATCAACTTTACATCATTTATCAGCTCTACATCATTTATCAACTCTACGTCATTTATCAGCTCTACGTCATTCATCAGCTCTACGTCATTTATCAGCTCTACGTCATTTATCAACTCTACGTCATTTATCAGCTCTACGTCATTTATCAGCTCTACGTCATTTATCAGCTCTACGTCATTTATCAACTCTACGTCATTTATCAACTCTACGTCATTTATCAGCTCTACGTCATTTATCAACTCTACGTCATTTATCAGCTCTACGTCATTTATCAACTCTACGTCATTTATCAACTCTACGTCATTTATCAGCTCTACGTCATTTATCAACTTTACGTCATTTATCAACTCTACGTCATTTATCAACTTTACGTCATTTATCAACTTTACGTCATTTATCAACTTTACCCCCTTTATCAACTTTACACCATTTTCAACTTTACACCAATTATCAGATTTACATCGATTCCCAACTTTACATCGTTTCTTGAATCTGTACCCTATTCCCCATTGGTCAACATGTCATTCCGACATGCTTTGCATTTTAAGTAACCATAAGAAATTATGTCAATTAATGGCATACATTATGTTAAAAATGGAATACGTTATACAATTCATGCAATGCTTCCATTTTTCCCCCCTTATTTCCACGCAGTCATCTGCATCTGATTCGCTCCACGCTTACAAGAATGCAGGGGTAGCCGATCAATAGTTTTAGAATCCTTCCCCAAAGAGAACAACAGCAAGAAAAACAAAAACAAAACAAAACAACCCCATGATGTTCCAAAACGAGCTTTTCCTTTAAAAAAAAGTAAATGTAAATAAAATTTCAATTAAGAACGAGGCATCGGCGTGCACCACTCAGCATCTGCGTGCACCACTCAGCATCGGCGTGCACCACTCAGCATCTGCGTGCACCACTCAGCATCGGCGTGCACCACTCAGCATCGGCGTGCACCACTCAGCATCGGCGTGCACCACTCAGCATCTGCGTGCACCACTCAGCATCGGCGTGCACCACTCAGCATCGGCGTGCAGCACTCAGCATCTGCGTGCACCACTCAGCATTGGCGTGCACCACTCATCATCATGTACAACAACACATCATTGAGGGTCCAGAATTAAACAAGTCTTTAATTACAACATAACGGAGTGTTAACGCATCGGGTAAATAGGAAATTAGTAAACAATTAAAATATCAACTTGCTCGGTCTGTAAAGACGAAAATCGATTACAACATTTTGGTATCGGCTTGACGAGGCTAGGCTTCGACTCCGCTGATGGTGATTAGATCACAAAATTTGTTAATTTAAATTTTATACAGGATTCGGTTTCGTAATAGATGAGCGCGGAGTCGAATACGATACCGACATTATTCACACAACTTCATTACTAAAAGAAATCGATTTCAATATTATCGATTTTAAAACGATAATTTGTTAATGACGTCACAAAGACTTTATATTTAAAAAAGGGGTATTCGTTCTTGTTGAGACGGCCTGAATATATCTACACGAATCCGATTACATGGTCGATGGCAAAGATGTGGTTTTAGTTTCAGGTAGGTGTCTAAAATCAGGATTAACTATTGATCTGGTTAAGGCCAGCCACACATACCCCCACACAACGTCGCATCGCGGTGAGAGGGTGAAGACCCAAGCGTTAACCTGCTGGACTGCCTCTTGGTAGCTGGTACCACTGGTCTCTACATGTTTCTACTGTGTGCCTTTAGCACGGCCTTCTCTTGTGTAGATAAACTAACAGTAGCCACGAAGTAGCCTTCTCTTGTGTAGATAATCTAATTGTAGCCATGAAGTAGCTTTCTCTTGTGTATATTATCTAATGGTAGCCACAGAGCAGCCTTCCCTTGCGTATATAAACTAATGGTAGTATAAGATTTGCCTCGTGATGACGTAATATCGTCATTTTTTTATGCCGGCTACTCGTGTGCTGACATTTATATGACGTAAGAATTAAATAAGATTAACTGAACTTACTTATCATTTCATTGTTTACATTTTTTCTTCTTTACTTATTTAAAATATTTTCTTTTCTGTTAGAGCGCGTATGTGTGTGTGTGCGTGCGTTAGTGAGGAGACTACCCGATGACAATCAATCGATCGATTAGTCAGTTCATTGATCACCAGCTGTGACTTAAGATGTTTATTTAAAATTCCAACTCTGTTGCCTGTCTTGTTCCTACTACCAATCTTCAGTTGTTGATTTCCTACCTAACTGAATGTTTTCACCAGTATGTTATCTGCCCATTTCTATCCACCCATTTTTATCAACCCCCATTTCTATCCATCCGTTTCTATCCATCCGTTTCTATCCATCCGTTTCTATCCATCCGTTTCTATCCACCCGTTTCTATCCACCTCCATTTCTATCCACCCATGCCCATATCTATCAACAAATTTCTATCCACACATTTCTATCAACCCATTTCTATCCACCTATTTATATCCACCTATTTATACCCACAAATTTCTATCCCACAATTTCTATCCACCCACATTAATCCACACATTTCTAGTCAAACATTTCTATCCACACATTTCTATCCACACATTTCTATCCACACATTTCTATCCACACATTTCTATTTTCTATCCACACATTTCTATCCAGCCATTTCTATCTACACATTTTTATCCACACATTTCTATCCACCCATTGCTATCTTCTGCCGTGAGTCAAGCACCCAGAAAACCAAACAATCGCCGACCGAAAAAGAAATGTCGTCTCTATCCTCACAAACTTATCAACAATTTCTGTAATACAACCACCCTCCCCTTCCCCGCCCTTTATTTTAAAGTCCTAACTCGTCCGCACTATCCCCCCCCCCACACTTATTGAAAACGAATCTAAATAAAGCACACCATTAGTAAAGTAATTTACTGCTGAGGCTATCTCGCCCTCCCTAAACCATGGTCTCCTCCTTGTTAGGACGCCGTCTGTGTGTGGAAGTGTGTGTGTGTGAGTGTGTGTGTGTGTGCTTGTCTGTGTGTGTGTTCATCGTGTTAAATCAGCTTTTCTTTGACAGCCATCACTCCCGTCTTGCGCCCGTCACGGTCAGTAAAGCGTGTCGAAATCAATCAGGGTAATTCTTATTTCATAGTATTGATCCGCAAGTCGAGCAGATGGATGTCCGGGGATGATAAGCTGTCTTAAAATATTCATTTGAGGATCGATACCAAGCATCGGATACTACAAGAAGCCCTCGCCTACCGGCTCGAGACTTTGTGACCTAATTGAAACACGAGACAACATTTCGATGCAGAGTCATAAAATATTTTTTATTAAAAAAAGTGTTTTGGTAAAGGACGGCGTGCTGAGTCGAACAAGCTCTGAACCGGTCAGGTGCGTAATCATCGCTTGGACACCCGGTCACTTCACAGGTTTGGGGGAGGTCACCGGGGTGTGAACCGGGAAAGAGGACAGTTGCCTATATTTCCCTCTAACGCTAAATTGATTCTTTTCTGAGTTTTAAAAAAATAAAATATTTTATATACAGTAGAAGTCCGATAATCCGGCACGTTCGGGACCGGCTCGGTGCCGGACTATCGAAAATTCCGGTCTATCGGGCGGTGCCCCCTTCTGTTTAGTGTAGGCTTTGCCGTAAAACAAATGCACTTTGTTTTTTTAACTACATACATACATAAATCGTAATTATAAGAACAATTAGGCTAATAATTAAAATACAAATACAGTATGCAATTATTATTGCTGCAAATACAACAAAGTTTATTTTACATTTCATATAATGTATTACACGTACTATAAAACATATTTCACTTATTTTTAAAAAAAAGTCACGAATGTCTTTTTGTTTTCTTGACTTTGGGTGTTAATTATAACATTTATTTCTAATGATTTGGAAATCAATAATTTCTGAAGCACTGTAGCAAGTACTAGCCTTAGTAAAAGAGATACACTTATTTAGTGATTCTGCAGCTTCTGCCCAGCTGATTTTTTCCTTTCTTCCGTTTCGACATCTGAGTCACTTTCTTCACGATTTTGAGTAGGCTGAGGGTTTACAGAGCGCTTCCGGGTGATCCCGAACTACCCCGAAAACTTCCGAATAGCTCTTGGAGAATTTTTTTAAAAACAATTTTCCGGAGCGATGCCGGACTATCGGGCTTTCCAGACTGTTGGATGCCGGACTAATGGACTTATTTTAAATATTTTTTTATTTTAAACAAATTATTTGGAAAAGAAAAACACACAAAAAAAAACAAAACAACCACTTGAAAGCAACGGAAGTTTAGATTCCATATTTTAAAATCACCGCCATTATCAATTACGGCTTCGCTCCCAAAACAAAATATTTAGCACGACGAGGATAACGAAAAAAGAACACTGGCTTATTCACTGATTCAAGCTAAGGAGGTGAATCAAGAATATTTTGCGCCCGGAGACAATATGAAATTGGCTGCACCCCTCTATTTATGACCATTGTTCACTCAGAGGCGTCACCATGGTTGGTGTCACCCCGTGCGATAGGTCTTGGTGTCACCCCTGCCTCACAAATTACATCCACCGAGTGTGCCAGTGCTAAAAAAAAACGGTAACATAAAGAATTTTAAATATTGGTGTCGAACCCTTGTGATGTTGTCACCCGGTGCGGTCCGCCTAGTAACGCCTCTTCCCTGTCAGCTATAAAAATATTTAATTTTTTTTAAATATTTAATTAATAGCTCAGTGTGTATGCACTCGTGGACAGTGTATATATATGTTACAGGCAATGTGTGAAATCAGGCATTCTATAGAATGCCTAGGCAATGTATAGAATGAATGCCTGATGGTTTCAGGCAAAGTATGAAATTTTTAAAACTTTTGCATACTTTGCCTAGGCATTCTATAGAATGCCGGATTTCGATTAGGCAAAGTGTAAAAAGAGTATAACAAAATACTTTATTGATAATTACGTAATTTAAAGTAGAAGTAATACAAAATAAATCACATGGACAAATTGTACCCCCTCACTCAAGTGGCCAGTTATTTCATCTTGCGTCCAAGCCCACGGCATATTTTCTATGTCCTGGTTTGTTCTTTTGTCGCTCCCCTTGCTTTGTATGTGGCGCTGCTTACTATGAACAATCTTCAAGGTGGACCAGTACTCCTTTAGGCTGTATTATTATCCAATTCGCTGCCGTTGTTGGACTGTAGAATCATTGGAGCACCTAGCAACGTAAATATGTCTACGGGCTGGTATGCTACTTTTTTTGCCCTCTTTGTCTTCAGGGTCCTGAGAACCACGAACTTGGTGGAATGATCTTGATACACCACTATAAACTTGTATTCGCCATCAGGATGGGATTCAAAGTCGATGAGATCCACCTGACAACGGGAGTTAAATTCAGAAAAAACCATTGGCTTGACCATAATGCCTTTTTTTTAAAACGCCTTTTTGTTTTTTCTGGCAAGGTTAATACACAGTTCAATATCATAACGGGTAGCGTTCTTGTATTTGGGTGAAAGTTCTTTCAACATTCTGTCCCGTCCTCCATAACCATTGGCCAAACGGGCTTTATGAAGTACGTCAAATATCTCGGAGTCTGCGACGTAAAACAGAATGGCACTAACACCTTCTTTAACAGGGTAGATCAACTTACTCTTATTTTCCACCATCATGACATCATAGTGTTTCACCAGCCAATAGTCACGTGGTTCTTGCTTAATGGTGGTCTTAGTCATTTTCACATCATCCACCAATTTTTGGTAACAGTTTCGGTTTTTTAAAAATGGCTGTTTTTAGCAGCATTGGCTGTTACTTTAGATAACTCATCGTTGAACCGTCGTTGCATGTCAACATGGCGTGATTCCTGTCCTAGCACTACATTCTCTTCCGACATGGTCACACAGCAATCCAAGGGGAAACATTATGGGAGAACGTCTGAGGAATCTCAGCCGGATGATATAAACTGACGCCGTGAGAAGAATTTTGACAATATTTTGATTTGGTCGTGGAACCTCGTACCGGCTAAACGTTGTCTTACAATAACTTTCAAAACTCACAGGCTTCGATCACCATCATGAAACAACAACCAAAGTGCCACCACCAACATCAGTGACTCTAAAAATGGCGGGGGTAGGCCAATTACATACTTTGCCGGACGACAACTCGGCATTCTATAGAATGCCTAGGCAATGTATGAAATAGCAATCATTTCATACTTTGCCTGAAACCATCAGGCATTCTATACATTGCCTAGGCATTTTATAGAATGCCTGAATTTCACACTTTGCCCGTAACATATACATCTCTATCTCTATACATATAAGACGCATTTGTTGTCTGTCTGTTCCCTAATAACTCAAGATCCAGACAACCAAATAACGTGAAATTTGGTACACGTACACAAAATTATACCGGAAAGGTTATTAAACAGGTTTCGTTCCATATATATAAGATACTGGGGCCCGGGGGCCCAAAATGTAGTTTTTCCCTATATGAGCTATATAAAATAAAAATTATTGAAAATTAAGACGTAAAATAATGACGCAAATTAATAAACATTTTGGTGTCGAGATTAACAAGAAGGCGATTATCGCCATAAAATAATTTTTTTGTTGTTGCTTTGTTGTTGTTGCTTTTGTTGTTGCTTTTGTTGTTGTAGTTGTTGTTTTGTTGTTGTTGCTTTGTTGTTGTTGCTGTTATTGTTGTAGTTGTTGCTTTGTTGTTGTTTTGTTGTTGATGTTTTTGTTGTTGTTTTGTTTCTGTTGTTTTTGTTGTTGTTGCTGTTGTTGTTTTTGTTGTTGTTGCTGTTGTTGTTGTTGTTGTTGTTGCTTTTGTGTTGTTTTTGCTGTTGTTGTTGTTGTCCACATCCCTTGCCCTGCGACGACAATGTCCTTCATGTTGTTATTGCTTTGTTGTTGTTGCTGTTGTAGTTGTTGTTTTGTTGTTGTTGCTTTGTTGTTGTTGCTGTTGTTGTAGTTGTTTTGTTGTTGATTTTGTTGTTGATTTTGTTGTTTTTGTTGTTGTTTTGTTTTTGTTGTTTTGTTGCTGTTGCTGTTTCTGTTGTTGGTTTTGTCGTTGTTGCTGTTGTTGTTGCTGTTGCTGTTGCTGTTGTTGTTGCTGTTGTTGTTTTGTAGTTGTTGTTTTTTTGTTGTTGCTTTGTTGTTGTTGTAGTTGTTGTTGTTTTGTTTTTGTTGTTTGTTTTTGTTGTTTTGTTGCTGTTGTTGTTTTTGTTGTTGTTGCTGTTGTTGTTAAACCTGGGCGAAGCCGGGTACTTGCCCCTAGTATATAATAAAATTTAAAAAACAAAAAACTAAAAGAAACAACCACAGCTATTTCATAGTTCATTGGATAAATAAATTCTGATAAATAAATAAATAAATAACTTCAAGTGTTTTTGTTCAAAATTTCACAACAGCACTCTGTTGTCTATTTCTGTTGTCTATTTCTGTTGTCTATTTCGATTCCGTATTTATCTCAATCCAGGCGTCGTAATGTCTATTGTAACAATTAATTTTAACGTTGTTGGGAAATAATTCCTGAACGTTTTCATGTCTAAACATGGGAACCACTACACGAGGAATGAACAGAGTCTGAAATATGATGCGTGTCTTGAAACACGAAACATTTCAGCCAAAGATAAAGCTAATTAAACAACGGTAACGTTATCTTAACATTTTCTTCCAGATGTGTGTAACTTGAGAAATTAAACGAAAAAATCTAGAATATAATTTTTAAAAATTTGAGAAATTAAATCAGAGACTTTTGAAAATAAATGAGAAAAACTGGTGAATACGTAACGTGTGGTATGGTGATGTGGTACAGTGATGTGGTACTGTGGTGTGGTGCAGTGGTGTGGTACAGTGGTGTGGTACAGTAGTGTGGTACAACTGTCAAATAAAATGAAACATAAAAATCGTTCATACTTTTTTGTAATATGAAGTTGCTCAATGAATACAGAATACCTTATACAACCAAATACTTTATACAACCAAATACTTTATACAACCAAATACTTTATACAACCAAATACCCTGTAAAACCAAATACCTTAAAATAAAACCATTGTGTGTACGTCAGACCATCTCACAAGCGGGTCTCACATTGTGTAAAGTTAGACATGACTTAAGTGGGGGAAAAAATCGATTTTAAAATTTTATTTTGAAACATGGAACATTCAAAGCAAATTCGCAACCCAATACCTGTTCTTCTTGATCCACCCGACAACAGCAGACGATGCAGGTAACACACCTGATGGACAACAATACCCCAGCATCAGGGTTGTTTCCCCCTGCCCCTCACTCCCCGCCCCGCTTCGCCCTATTTCATAATCTAATTACAAACACCTAATCCGTCTTGCTCCGTTCTCTGACAGCTCGGGCGGGATTCCTGAAAACGGAACAGTCCCCGGTCGTAACACGAGCGATGACAGACTTGCCGGTTTGTGCCCCGATCACACGAGAGGTGCAACGAGGAGGAAATCTGGTATTACATCCTGGATTAAAATTGTCGAGGGTCCTTTTCGGTGTTTTGTGCCCCGCGAGTCACTTGATGACGTAATGGGATAGCGTCTGAAATCCACAAGTTTCATTGTTGTATTTAGTTTTATTACTTTTTTTTTGCTGTCCCTTTCTCAAATTCCTCTTTTATTTACGGTACCAGTCGGTTTCAAACATAATTTCGAGGATTTGACAAGGATTTGTAAGCGATATTCTAATCGACTTGTAAGCGACTTCCCATGAAAAAATAAACATAGCATGTATGACGTCATATACGATATGGTTGGTGTATGTTCTCAATCCATGACGTCACTCGCATACATCACGATCGTATTATGTTCTGTTGCATGCGGTTGTGCCACGCTGACAGAAACGTGAAGGTGACTCCGTTGTCACGCCGATGATTACGCAGGTATTATTTGAGAGTGCTAGAGCATGACAAAGTATAACGTGACCACTATACGTCAGAGTTGAAGCTACGTGATCCAACAAATATCTTTGGCATGGTTGCGGGGGGTGGCGTGGTAGAGAGGGGGACATAACAAAAAAATGTTTACATGAAGCGAGTTATGAAGCTCCTGTAACTAGGGGAATACTTTGAAAACAAAGTTTACATGCGTTAGGGTTTTTGATTGGGTTGGGCTTGGGTTTAGGTTAGGGTTAGGGTTTGGGCTGTAGAGCTCGGCTTGCCGTTAAGGGTTAGGGTTTGGGCAGAGTTAGGCGTTGGTTTGGGTTAATGATAATGTTTGGAGAGGGTTTAATTTGGCTCGTTATTAGTGTTTGGGTTTTGAATCGGGGGTCGGGTTTAGGGGCAAAACTTTTCTTTGGGCGTTGGATTTGACATGAAACCTCAGAGAGGATACTCACTGCAACGGCTTGGTCGGAATGGTAGAAATCAATGACTGCGTCAGTGTGTCCATCTACCCATGTGTCCATGTGTAGTTGTGTCAACATGTGGTTGTGTCTGTGTGTGATTGTTTCTACGTGTGGCTGTGTCTACGTGTGTCTCTGTCTTGGTGTGGCTGTGTCTAGGTGTGGCTGTGTCTGCGTGTGACTGTGTCTATCTTATAAAGGTGTCTCCGTCTACGTATACAAATGGTCATCTATCGTGCCGTCAGCTAGTTAGGAGGCCATTCCCGATGACACAGTAAGCCCCACATGACAAGTACCGACTGGGCTCTCAGATTAAACGTCATTACGGAGACCCGCGACATGACCTGGGACACACGACTTTTGTTAACGCTGACCTCTGGTTTGACTCACATCTGGTACCGTTGTCTGGTAATTCCTTGAGAGTGACGGGGCCATTATTCCAGATGATTCTAGTCTTCAGCCCAGGGTATGATTAGCTCTTGTAAATGTGATCGTGTTCAATGACCTCAACCTCACTGACCCCCCAACCACAACCAGCAGCACTGCCACTTCCACAACCATTACCACAACCACCACCACCTCCACCTCGACCACACCATTCCAACATTAATACGGCCACACCGCCACTTTTACCTCTACCACCATACAAAAAACAAAACAAAACAACAACAACCAGAACCACACCACCAACTCAACCGCTGCCACCATTTAAACCAGCACCACAACCAACACCTCTAGACACCCCAATCCCTCACAACCACCGCCCCACTAAATCCACCACAGCCACCACCATCACCCCACCACAGCCACCACCACCACCCCAGCGCTCACACCACTACCACCACCCCAGCGCTGTCACCATCAGAGAAGCTGATCCGGTACTTGTGGTTTTACTCTATGATCAGTTTTTCCGTTTAAATTAAACACGAGTATTTTGTTCATTTGTTACCTTCGTTAATTCAGCGGGTCTCACAAAAGAGACCCAGTGGGTCTCAGCACTGCGGTGTTTTCCAAACTCAAAAAGCCATCCCTGGTATTAATATCTATATTTGTTTATTAAAAAAGGGTATGTTTAGCCCCGACAAGAAGTCACAGAACAACGAACGTTCCGTCAAAAAGCCTTCCTCAACGAACAAATAGACAAAAAAACAAAAAAACCAATTGAAACTAAATTTTAAAAAAAAACAAAAAAACTCAGATGCGGTGTTATCCAAAGCCAGAAAGCCGTAACTGGTTTAATATCTATATATGTTATTAAACCAGGGTATGTTTAGGTGCTAGTATGAACCATTCATAGCCACAGGTCCTCCAAATAATTCAGACAACACGACATACCAGCAACACAGACCTCAATGCCGTACATCAAAAACTCTGTTCGTTTACTCTACGAAAACGCGAAAAGAAATAATTTTAAAATTTAATAATCCAGGCGTTAATCGCTCGACCGGCCCAACCCCGCTGGAGATGTCAAACAAAAACATCATTGGGGATAAAACGTCAAACAAACATAACACCAGGCAGACAGACGACCGCCGCGGCACGACTTCCGCCGACAACAAAAAGCTGCGGACGTAAGCCATTGTTGAGACCAAGAACTGCAGGCAAGCGGAACAACTTCCGAGACCGACAAAACACATTGGATCACACGCATTCAAACACGGGCACATTCACTCACCATTCGCACAGATTCGCTCACACACACTCACACACAGCACAACACCAAGGGTGTCGTGTAAGTCGATACGGTAACAGTAGACCCCAGGCTTCGGCGAGATGGAAGCGGTTCCCGTTTTTCTGGATGGGTGATGGGTGATGGTTGATGATTGATCGTTGATGTTTGATGGTTGATATTTGATGGTTGATTTATAAACTGACGGAACGAATGGAACGGGATGGAATTAAGCCCACCCCCCTAACCGTGCAACCCTTTAAACAATCAAAAGCAGTAGTCACCCGAAGTCTTCTGTTATGTTTTAAAACATGTTGGGGTAGAGAATTTTATGGCGCCAACCCCCCTTCCTTAAGAGCACTTAGCCGACATTGCCTCTACCCATTTAATACATCATATAGAATGGGACTGCAATAAAGCTTTTAAATAAAGTACAAAATACACAAACAAATTGTGCAATGAAAACAATAAATTTGAGCTTTATTTTTATTTCGTATCAGTCTAAAAATAAAGCTCAAATTTATTGTTTTCATTACACAATTTGTTTGTGTATTTTGTATTTTGTACTCTACCCTTTTCTATATGTAGAAAACTCTACCACTCGGGGTAGTCATCCTGGCCACGCCACTGCTTGTTCTGTCATTTGACTCCAGCGGTTACAACGCTTGTATGTTGTTGATGTGCACCATGTAACTGAGTGCTGAGCAGTTGGCGTTATAAAAGATAGCAGTGGTTCTTAACCGGTGTTCGATCGAGCCCCATGAGTTCGGTGAGTCTCAGGGATTCAGCGGAGGTCAAGAAAAAAAAAGGTTTATATATATTTTATTTTTCCAGCTTTTAAGATGGGTGCGGTGAATGCGAATATGAAACTGGTGGGTATCAATATCTCCAACAAGGTTGAGAACCACTGAAATATACATTCGTATATAAATTGGCGTTTTCACCAAAGGATGGCGTTAGATAGAGGCGTATTCTCATGAAGTGAAGGGCGTCTTCGCAGGAATCAAAAGTCATAAAAAAATAATTAAAGCCGCATATGACAAACTGATTGAATAAAGTATTTATGTTAATTTAACTGAGGATCTAACAGGCAACCGTCTTGGTCTTTGTCTGTCTCTCAAAAGTTTAACTTTTTGCCATCTTCATTCTGAAAGTTTTATTAAATTCGACGATTTTTAAATTATTTTTTAATTTTTTATTTATTTATTTATTCTTACAAATGTCAACGTGACATTCATTTAACGATACCACATACGTCTATATCTGAGATCTATTGTGATAGACTAACAGATGACGTAAAATGAAATCTCTTGTAAACATAAGCACACATAATTTGATGACCGCGCGGTTGTCACGGGGCAGGAAATATCTATGACTTGAAGATGTCCATTCAAAGGAATGGTGTGGGGGGGTGGGGGTGGGGGGGTCATGTTCTCTTTAATATGACCCACATGTAACCTCACAGACTACATGTGTACATGACATTCATTCTACATGCCATTCAGTCTACATGACATTCAGTATATATGACATGCGGTATGTACAAGACATGCTCAGTGTTCATGACATGCGTTTGCTGGCATTTTGAAATAATTTTCATTTTCTTTCATGTCAAATTCCATAAAGATTTTTCAAAGAAATAAATTCCAGAAAGTTTCCTTTTCCACATGTTTAAAGTTTGCCTAAGGAGAATTTTATACCAGGAAAAGAATATTTTGAACCACAAGCATTCTTTTGTTTCGCAAAGTAATATTTGCATTTAGGCTTACCTTAGATAAAGTAATATAAATTTTAATTTTTTTCTCCATTGTTTGAATGTACAAAATGTGCGTCTATTCACCATCAAGAGAAATCAGGAACAATATATCAATATTAGGGACTAGTCATCAATAAAATGAACTAGACATCAATATTAGGAACTAGACGTCAATAGGGGCCGTCCATTAAGTACGACACGCTATTTTTGACTATTTTTACCCCTCCCCCTGTCACAAACTGTAACAAATCTCGGACCCCCCCCCCTGAAGTACGTCACACTTTCAAACAATTTTTTTAAAAAATTAACAAAATAATTAAAATCTTAAATAAAACACCATGACTTCACACATGCCTGCCCCTGTCACAAGCTGTCACACTTTCTTACACCCCCTCCCCCCTGGAGCGTGATGTACTTAATGGACGACCCCCATATTAGGAGTTATATAGCAATATAATGATCCAGACTGAAATATTAGGAACTTGACATCAATTTTAAGAACTTAACATCAAAATTAGAAAATTAGGAATTAAACATCAAATTTTGGAACTATATATATCAATTTTAGGAATTAATACATCATAATTATGAAACAGCCAGCTCAAAATAAGAAAAACAAACAAACAAAAAACAACCACAACATTGCCCACTTTTGGAGCAATATATCAATATTAGCAATTATAACATCAATATTACGAATTAGACATTTTCTATTTAAAAAAACTATAATACATTAATATTAGGAACTAGACATCAATATTAGAAACTAGATAACCATATTTGGAAACTGACATCAATATTAGGAACTAGACATCAATATTAGGAACTAGACATCACTATTAGGAACTAGACATCAATATTAGAAATTAGAAACTAGATAACCATATTTAGAAAATGACATCAATATTAGGAATTAGACATCAATATTAGGAACTAGACATCAATATTAGAAACTAGATAACCATATTTAGAAAATGACATCAATATTAGGAATTAGACATCAATATTAGGAACTAGACATCAATATTAGGAACTAGACATCAATATTAGGAACTAGACATCAATATTAGGAACGAGACATCAATATTAGGAACTAGACATCAATATTAGGAACTAGACATCAATATTAGGAACTAGACATCCAGCTGAATATTGACGGTTCCCTAACCGTAGGGAATATTTTATACGTACAGATTTACAAGAGTAAATGTAAGCAGACCTTTCCTATGGGAACTGTCATGCCACGACACGTTTAACAACCGATTCGTTTAGAAAGTAATGAAAATTTGAAATCTTATACGGAAAAAAATACATCTCTCTCTTTTTTTGTTGTTGTTAACATCGGACGATCCCCCATGATATCCAGCGATTGAAGACTTATCTCTGAGACTTATCACCAAATGTATCTCTGTGACTTATCGCCAAACTCATCTCTGAGACATACCTTCAAACTTATCTCTGAGACTTATCACCAAACTTATCTCTGAGACATACCTCCAAACTTATCTCTTTAGACTTATCACCAAACTTATCTCTGAGACATACCTCCAAACTTATCTCTTTAGACTTATCACCAAACTTATCTCTGAGACTTATCACCAAACTTATCTCTGAGACTTATCACCAAACTTATCTCTGAGACTTATCACCAAACTTATCTCTGAGACTTATCACCAAACTTATCTCTGAGACTTATCACCAAACTTATCTCTGAGACTTATCACCAAACTTATCTCTGAGACTTATCACCAAACTTATCTCTGAGACTTATCACCAAACTTATCTCTGAGACTTATCACCAAACTTATCTCTGAGACTTATCACCAAATGTATCTCTGTGATTTATCACCAAACGTATCTCTGAGACATACCTCCAAACTTATCTCTTTAGACTTATCACCAAACTTATTTCTGAGACTTATCACCAAACGTATCTCTGAGACTTATCACCAAACTTATCTCCAAGACTTATAACCAAACCTATGGCGGATTAAAGGGGGGGGGGCTGAACGGGCAAAAGCCAGGGGCCCCCGATGATTTAGGGGCCCCTAAATTTAGTATATTTTATAATAAAGGTGGACACATGTTTGCATGAATCCGTAAAAATATAATAAATTAAATCCTAAATAATAAAAGGCAAGTTTCTGTCCTTTCTGTCCGTTCTGTCCGGTCATCTAAAGCGATTGGTCCCTCAAACACATTTGACTCCTACAGCCAATCATATTGAACACATTTACGCGGACATTCAAAACTAATTATTTTTTGGTGCAGTATTTCTTCCAAGACTTTATTTTGAGTTATTCGCGTTGGGATTTATAGGAAAAAGCTCTGTTTTTACGAGTTATTTATTTTAACTATAATGAATAGTATTTTTGACGCGATGCACATGTAATGCCGGTCGAGACGGCTGTTGGAGGGGAGATACAACATGCCAACGAACGGTGGCGGAACGTCCTTGGACGGGTTTTGTTGCTCGTAAATTTAAAAAAATCTTATCTATTAATCTTATCGCTATACGGACCCGATAGCCTTACTAATCAAAAAAACTTAATTTGATACGCTCAATAAGAGAAAATATTAATAAATTCTATTTATATCTTTTAAATTTACCAAATTGTCAGGATCTGCTGGTCTTGTGGCAACGTGTTGGCTTGTAGCGCAAGCGGTCTCGGGTTCCATTCCATTTGTCCTTTTGTTTTTAACCATTATCTTTTTACACTCAATGTTAGGATACCGGCAAACAGTTATTTCTTCGTGTTCGGTTTTTTTATGAATCCAATCCCGTAGTACAGACAAATTATGAGCAAGCAACCAATGGACTATTTAGTAACAAGTAAAAACCTTATATTAGCTGCTAGCAATCATTTTATTTAAGGAGACGCTGGCTGGATATGGCCCCATTTGAATGGCAGCCAGGGGCCCCGTGCAGTCTTAATCCGACCCTGCACAAAACTTATCTCTTTAGACTTATCACCAAACATATCTCTGAGGCATATCACCAAACTTATCTCTGAGACTTATCACCAAGATCGGGACCCCTATGGCGACTTTCCCCCAAACGTCTGCTCTCATTGTGTAGTGAAATGCGTCAAACGACTTTTAGCGGACCTTGAGCCGAGCCTTAGAGAGTATTCTGTCCGTCATTACTTTAGAAGAAACCAACTCATTCGGTTGGCTGCCTCTCTCTGATGCCGCGAGCGGGGGAGCCAATGAAAACGTTGGGATTTAGATTGGAATCTCGCTACGACAGTGTAATGGCCCATAGACGTCTGGTTTCATTGTTTCCGTTCGGACAAGTTTATTATTTCTTTTTTTTCTTTCTATTTGAAAGATTATGAATGAAGCTTCTACACACACCATCAGTAAGTTCACTGCGTACACACCATCCGTGACTTGACACACCGAAAGATTTTGACTCGTTCAGAATCGCCGTGTTTTGCAAATGGGCCGTCCATAAATTACGTCACGCGATTTTGGTCGATTTTTCACCCCCCTTGTCACAAAAAGTTAGACCCCCTCCAATATGACGTCACAAAGTATTGTCCCCCCCCCCATAAAAGCTGTTCTTCTATTAGAAAATGAGCATGTTTCAAGTCACTTTTTTTTGTCACTTAAGTATCAAATTAGTGAACGGCTGCTCTCTAATATCGTAACGCGCGTGAAGTCCATGTAAAACGTCATTAAATAAATTTTAACCAATTAAATAGTTAAGTGGAACTTTTATTTAAAGTTGCGCCTTTTGATGCGACGTCACATTTCTTAAACACCCCTTACCCCACCCCACCCCACCCCACCACACCCCTTCATCACACATCGTCACACATGCGTGACCCGCTCCCTCTAGGTGCGTGACGTCATTTATGAACGGCCCCATACCAATTATTTATTTATCTTGCGTGTTAGGCTTTTGCTAGTTCGCTTGCCACGGCGCATAATCTCTTGTAATTATCTATCTTATAGGTTACAGACGCTCCTATGCAGAAGATTATTGCGTCCCTTTAATCAAGTTTCATAAAATTAATATAAAGACAATAAAAATAACCCAAGCATAAAAAAATAAATAAATTATCTTCTTATCTTATCTATACAGACGCTCCTTCTATGCAGAAGATAGTTGCGTCCACAGACCATGACAGATGATCTGTTGGCAAGTGATGCAGCATTCACAGGCCACGGCTTTGTGGGTTCCACGCATTACCCAGCCGCCTAACTACATGTTAGGTACCCATTCGGAGCGGGGTATTAGACTTCAAGAAAGGATGAGGTGTGCGCATGTCATAACATATTATCTCTTGCGCTAAGCTGGAGACATTCGCAATTGTTTCATATCAAAATAGTGGAATCGCCTCTGGAAACTTATTCCTATTCATTTTTGCAATCCGTTGTTCTAAAAAATAGACCAAAGAGATCTCACAGGGCCCACCGTACAACCAACACTAGACACACAACAGCAGAAAAAGTTGTAAAATTCCTTTTGTTTATCACTCAACTCAGTGGTTCTCAAAACATGTTCTCAGATAGTCACCTCTAACCTTTTAAATAAAAACAACAAAATTATTATTTAAAAAAAAACACAAAACAAACAAACAAACAAAACAACAACAAACAAACAACCAAACATGGTATTTGATTATTTAAAAATGATAAAATCAGTAAAACACCATGTTAGCTTCTTAGATAACTGGGGGCGGGGGTGGTGTACATTCGTAACTCCACCACGGACGAAAGTTCAGAGGTTTGACCCAGTAGCTCACACACACGACTTGGTTCCAACCACAACTGGATATGGTAGCATTACACGGTGAGATACTAGAGGCTGATTATTGGCATACAACGTCATGATCAACGTCATGAACAACGTCATGGACAACGTCATGAACAACGTCATGAACAACGTAATGAACAACGTCATGAACAACGTCATGAACAACGTCATGAACAACGTCATGAACAACGTCATGAACAACGTCATGAACAACGTCATGAACAACGTCATGAACAACGTCATGAACAACGTCATGAACAAAGAGAGAATCTTAAGCTGCACAGAGATATATTGTTCACAAAACGGTAGGATGCAAAGATGCACCAAATCGTAAAATGCACAAAAAGGTAGGATGCACAAAAAAGACAGATGCACCAAAAGGTAAGAAGCACCACAAGGTAAGATGCACCAAAAGGTAGGATGCACCAAAAGGTAAGATGCACCATAACGTAAGATGAACCAAAAGGTAGGATGCACCAAAAGGTAAGATGCACCATAACGTAAGATGAACCAAAAGGTAGGATTCACCAAAAGGTAAGATGCACCATAACGTAAGATGAACCAAAAGGTAGGATTCACCAAAAAGAAAGATCCACTAAAAGGTAAGATGCACCAAAAGGGTCAGATGCACCAAAAAGTATGGCGCCCCTAAGAGAACGGTGCATCTAGAGGTGAGATGCATGTAGAAGGGGGGCCACAATATAGTGTGTCAATGGGGTGCAAGCTAATTCGATGTGCCACCCCCTCCCCCCCCGCCCTTTTTTCCTGCCACTTCACCCCCCCCCCGCCCCCAACATCCAACACCAAGATAATCTGAAGAAATAATCGAGGTCCACTTGACACAATTTGAGATCACTGAACACACATTGTTATTGTTGTTGATTTTTTTCTTCTTATTGTATCAACGAAAGAAAGACATTGCCCCCATTTGAGGATGAAGGGGGAAGGGCCCGGTACTCCGATGGTGACCCGAATCAATAGTGACTTTGATCAAGAATTTTACGACCGCCACGCTCCTCAGAAATAACAACAACGGTGCCATCAATTTTAATGGGATAATCAATGCCACGTCATCAACTATGTATGTGCTTCAAACAAAACCAAAAAATGGTGGCGGAATGTACCGTTGACATAGACACTGTCTATGGTGGTGCTGCTGTTTTTAATGTAACGTTGACATAGACACTGTCTATGGTGGTGCTGCTGTTTTTAATGTACCGTTGACATAGACACTGTCTACGGTAGAACTGTTGTGTGTACCTTTGATACAGACACTGTCTATGGTAGAAATGCTTTTAATGTACATTTGACAAACACACTGTCTTAACTATGGTGGTGCTGCAGTAAATGTACGTTTGTTATAGATACTGTCTATGGTGGTACTGCAGTGAATGTACCTTTAATATAGACATCGTCTTTGTTACTACTGCAGTAGTAAAGATGTCTTTAAGTAATTGTAATGTAAAAATAATTTAACATAAACACAAGGTAGACAACCCCTCCCCCCTTAAATACTTACAAAACAGAATGTTTGTCTGGTACAAAGACTAGGTAGTAATTTATGATAACCAGGTAGGTTACGATAACCAGGTGGGTTATGATAACCAGGTGGGTTATGATAACCAGGTGGGTTATGATAACCAGGTGGGTTATGATAACCAAGTGGGTTACGATAACCAGGTGGGTAATGATAACCAGGTGTGATACCGATTCAGTGCGGTTGCCTTTGCCATAGCAAGCGAGCGGTTTGTGAGAAACAGTGGTTAAGAAATTAAAACCAAAACAAATGTAAAAACACTCACCCTTTCACTTACTCATTCACTCACTCACTCACTCACACACTCACTCACTCACTCACTCACTCTATGACTCACTCACTCACTCACTCACTCACTCACTCACTCACTCACTCACTCACACACTCACTCACTCACTCACTCACTGACTCA